>JBBLMP010000064.1:0-38623 GCA_038429875.1 Poecile montanus
GCCCCCCTCTAACCCCCCCAGGACCCCCCCAGGACCCCCCCCAGGACCCCCCCAGCCCCCCCCAGCCCCCCATAACCCCCCCGATCCCCCCCCCCGTGCAGGTGGCGGCGCAGCAGAAGGAGTCGGAGTCGACGCAGAAGGCGGAGAAGGAGGTGTCGCGCATGGTGGTGGTGATGATCCTGGCCTACTGCTTCTGCTGGGGGCCCTACACCATCTTCGCCTGCTTCGCCGCCGCCAACCCCGGCTACGCCTTCCACCCGCTCACCGCCGCCCTGCCCGCCTTCTTCGCCAAGAGCGCCACCATCTACAACCCCATCATCTACGTCTTCATGAACAGACAGGTGAGCTTTGGGTACCTGGGGACACCTGAGATAGCTGGGACACACCTGGGAGCACCTGGGGACATCTCAGGGTATGGGGTCATGGGTTATGGGTTATGGGTCACCATCTACAACCCCATCATCTACGTCTTCATGAACAGACAGGTGAGGGGGGCACCTGGGGACACCTGGGCACACCTGGGGACAGCTGAGGACACCTGGGACACACCTGGGGACAGCTGGGGACACCTGGGGACAGCTCAGGGTATGGGGTTATGGGTTATGGGTCACCATCTCCAACCCCATCATCTACGTCTTCATGAACAGACAGGTGAGGGACGCACCTGGGGACAGCTGAGATAGCTGGGACACACCTGGGGACAGCTGGGGACACCTGAGAGCACCTGGGGGCACCTGGGGACAGCTCAGGGTATGGGGTCATGGGTTATGGGTTATCGGTCACCATCTACAACCCCATCATCTACGTCTTCATGAACAGACAGGTGAGACACACCTGGGACACACCTGGGGACACCTGGGGACAGCTGGGGACAGCTCAGGGTATGGGGTTATGGGTTATGGGTCACCATCTCCAACCCCATCATCTACGTCTTCATGAACAGACGGGTGAGGGGACACACCTGGGGACAGCTGAGATAGCTAGGACACACCTGGGGACACCTGGGAACACACCTGGGGACAGCTGGGACACACCTGGGGGCACCTGGGACACACCTGAGATAGCTGGGACACACCTGGGGACAGCTGGGGACAGCTCAGGTTATGGGGTCATGGGTTATGGGTCACCATCTCCAATCCCATCATCTACGTCTTCATGAACAGACAGGTGAGGGACACACCTGGGGGCAGCTGGGGACACCTGGGGACACCTGGGGACACCTGGGGACAGCTGGAACACACCCAGAACCCAGTCTAGAACCAACTCTAGAACCAACTCTAGAACCGCTCTAGAACCACTCTAGAACCGAGTCTAGAACAATCTAGAACCAATCTAGAACCTGATCTAGAACCGCTCTAGAACAATCTAGAACCAAATCTAGAACCACTCTAGAACCGAGTCTAGAACCCAGTCTAGAACCCAGTCTAGAACCCACCTGGAACACACCTGGGGACAGCTGGGGACACCTGGGGACACCTGGGGACACACCTGGGACACCTGGGGACAGCTGGGGACACCTGGGGACACCTGGGGACCTCTGGGACACACCTGGAACACATCTGGGTACACCTGGAGAGAGCCAGGATAGAGCAGGGACAGGTGACAGAACAGGGACAGGTGACACAGAGCAGGAACAGGTGACACAGAACAGGGACAGGTGACAGAACAGGAACAGGTGACACAGAACAGGGACAGGTGACACAGAACAGGAACAGGTGACACAGAACAGGAACAGGTGACAGAACAGGGACAGGTGACACAGAACAGGAACAGGTGACACAGAGCAGGGACAGGTGACACAGAGCAGGGGCAGGTGACACAGAACAGGGACAGGTGACACAGAACAGGAACAGGTGACACAGAACAGGGACAGGTGACACAGAACAGGAACAGGTGACACAGAACAGGGACAGGTGACACAGAACAGGAACAGGTGACACAGAACAGGGACAGGTGACACAGAGCAGGGACAGGTGACACAGAACAGGGACAGGTGACACAGAATGGGAACAGGTGACAGAGCAGGGACAGGTGACACAGAACAGGGACAGGTGACAGAACAGGGACAGGTGACACAGAACAGGGACAGGTGACACAGAACAGGAACAGGTGACAGAGCAGGGACAGGTGACACAGAACAGGGACAGGTGACACAGAACAGGGACAGGTGACACAGAACGGGAACAGGTGACACAGAGCAGGGACAGGTGACACGGAGCAGGGACAGGTGACACAGAACAGGGACAGGTGACACGGAGCAGGGACAGGTGACACGGAGCAGAGACAGGTGACACAGAGCAGGGACAGGTGACACGGAGCAGCTGCCACCAGCAGCTCCACCTGTCCCCCCGGTGTCACCTGCGCGGGACCCCCATTGTGGGGCTCTGGCTGACCCGGTGTCCCCTGTCTGTCCCCCTGTCTGTCCCCTCTGTCCCCCTGTCTGTCCCCGTCTCCGTCTGTCCCGGGTCCGTCTGTCCCTGTCCGTCTGTCCCTGGTGTCCGTGTGCCCGTCTGTCCGTGTGTCCGTGTGTCCGGTGTCCGTCTGTCCCCCCTGTCCGTCTGTTCCCCGTGTCCGTCTGTCCGGTGTCCGTCTGGCCCCGTCTGGCCCGTGTCTGTCTGTCCCCCCTGTCCGTCTGTCCCCCCATGTCCGTGTGTCCCGTGTCTGTCTGTCCCCCTTGTCTGTCCGGTGTCCGTGTGTCCGGTGTCCCCTGTCTGTCCCTGTCTCCTGTCCGTCTTCCCCTGTCCCCGTGTCCGCGTGTCCCCGGTGTCCGTGTCCCCGGTGTCCGTCTGTCCCTCGTGTCCGTGTGTCCCCTGTCCGTGTGTCCCCGGTGTCCGTGTGTCCCCTGTCCGTCTGTCCGTGTGTCCCCGGTGTCCGTGTGTCCCCGGTGTCCGTCTGTCCGTGTGTCCCCGGTGTCCGTCTGTCCCCGGTGTCCGTCTGTCCGTGTGTCCCCGGTGTCCGTGTGTCCGTCTGTCCCCGGTGTCCGTCTGTCCGTGTGTCCCCGGTGTCCGTCTGTCCCCGGTGTCCGTGTGTCCGTGTGTCCCCGGTGTCCGTGTGTCCCCGGTGTCCGTGTGTCCGTCTGTCCCCGGTGTCCGTCTGTCCCTGTCCGTGTGTCCGTGTGTCCCCGGTGTCCGTGTGTCCGTGTGTCCCCTCTGTCCGTCTGTCCGTGTGTCCGTGTGTCCCCGGTGTCCGTGTGTCCGTCTGTCCCCGGTGTCCGTCTGTCCGTGTGTCCCCGGTGTCCGTGTGTCCCCTGTCCGTGTGTCCGTGTGTCCCCTCTGTCCGTGTGTCCGTGTGTCCGTGTGTCCCCGCAGTTCCGGAACTGCATCCTGCAGCTCTTTGGCAAGAAGGTGGACGATGGCTCCGAGGTCTCCACCTCGCGCACCGAGGTCTCCTCGGTCTCCAACTCCTCCGTGTCCCCCGCCTAGGGACCCCCGCCGCCCCCTCCCCAATAAAGCTTTGTACCTCCCGGACACGCGTCCCGCCCGCTGTCACCTCCCGCCGCCGGCCAGCGTGTCCCCAATGTCACCAATGGCCCCTCCCTGGGGGTCCCCAACGGCCCCGGGGGTCACCAATGTCACCAATGTCCCCGGGGGTCACCAATGTCACCAATGTCCCCGGGGGTCCCCAATGTCCCCAATGTCCCCTCCCCGGGGGTCCCCAATGTCACCAATGGCCCCTCCCCGGGGGTCCCCAATGTCACCAATGTCCCCTCCCCGGGGGTCCCCAATGTCACCAATGGCCCCTCCCCGGGGGTCACCAATGTCCCCAGTGTCACCAATGTCACCAATGTTACCAATGTCCCCTCCCCGGGGGTCCCCAATGTCACCAATGTCACCAATGGCCCCTCCCCGGGGGTCACCAATGTCCCCAGTGTCACCAATGTCACCAATGTCACCAATGTCCCCTCCCCGGGGGTCCCCAATGGTTCTGGGGGTCCCCAATGGCCCCTCCTTGGGGGTCCCCAATGGCTCTGGGGGTCCCCAATGTCCCAAATGGTCCCGGGGGTCCCCAGTGTCCCCTCCCCGGGTGTCCCCAATGGCCCTGGGGGTCCCCAATGGCACCGGGGGTCCCCAATGTCCCCTCTCTGGGTGTTCCCAATGGCCCTGGGGGTCCTCAGTGTCCCCTCCCCGGGTGTCCCCAATGGTCCCGGGGGTCCCCAATGTCCCTGGGGGCCCTCAATGTCCCCTCCCCGGGTGTCCCAAATGTCCCTGGGGGTCCCCAATGGCCCTGGGGGTCCTCAGTGTCCCCTCCCCGGGTGTCCCCAATGGTCCCGGGGGTCCCCAATGTCCCTGGGGGTCCTCAATGTCCCCTCCCCGGGTGTCCCCAATGTCCCTGGGGGTCCCCAATGGCCCTGGGGGTCCTCAGTGTCCCCTCCTTGGGTGTCCCCATGGCTCTGGGGTGCTGGGGGTCCCCAATGTCTCCTCTTTGGGTGCCCCAAATGTCCCTGGGGGTCCCCAGTGTCCTCTCCTTGGATGTCCCCATGTCCCCAATGGCTCTGGGGGTCCCCAGTGTCCCCTCTTGGGGGGTCACCACTGTCCCATCGCCTTTTGGGGGGGTCGCACCCCCTCCGGGATGTCCCTCAGGGGTCCCCAACCCTCCCATCAGCCCCTGCGGGTGTCACCCCCCCCTCCCCTCCCCCCCCGTGTCCCCCCAAATCCCCCCCGGACCCCGCGGAGCGACAGCGACCGCTGGCCCCGCCCCCGAGACATCTCAGCCAATAGGAAATGCTCCCGCTGCGCGCGGCTCTGCTATTGGTCAATAGGGATGTCAATCTTCGCTGCCCCAAGCGGCCAATCAGGAGCAGGGGTGGGGCGAAAGGGGCGTGATTTGAATGGGGGTGACGTCATCGCCCCTCTGGCCACGCCTCCCGCGCGTTCTGATTGGCGAAAAAGGGCGGGAGGGGCGCGCGCCGCGCTGTGATTGGCGGGGAGGGGGCGGGAAAGGAGCGGGGCCAGAGGGAAAGGCACGTGGAGGGGGGGACAGGGATGGGGACAGGGATGGGGACAGGGACAGGGATGGGGACAGGGGACAGGGATGGGACAGGGGATGGGGACAGGGATGGGACAGGGATGGGGACAGGGACAGGGATGGGACAGGGGATGGGGACAGGGATGGGGACAGGGATGGGGACAGGGATGGGGACAGGGGACAGGGGACAGGAGGGGACAGGGATGGGGACAGGAGGGGACAGGGGTGGGGACAGGGATGGGGACAGGGACAGGAGACAGGGATGGGGACAGGACAGGGACAGGGACAGGGATGGGGACAGGGATGGGGACAGTGATGGGACAGGGATGGGGACAGGAGGGGACAGGGACAGGGATGGGGACAGGGATGGGGACAGTGATGGGACAGGGATGGGGACAGGAGGGGACAGGGATGGGGACAGGGAGAGGGGACAGGGATGGGGACAGGGACAGGGACAGGGACAGGACAGGGACAGGAGACAGGGATGGGGACAGGAGGGGACAGGGACAGGGATGGGGACAGGGATGGGGACAGGGACGGGGACAGGGATGGGGACAGGGATGAGGATGAGGATGGGGACAGGGATGGGGATAGGACAAGGACCGGGACAGGACAGGGGTGGAGACAAGGAGTGGAGAGAGGTGAGACAGGGACGGGGACGGGGATGGGACGGGGACAGGGATGGGGACAGGGATAGGGATGGGGATGGGACAGGGATGGGGACAAGGAGTGGGACAGGGACAGGGATGGGAACGGGGATGAAGATCGGGACAGGGACAGGACAAGGACGGGGACAAGGACAGGGATGGGACGGGACAGGGACGGGGACAGGGATGGGGACAAGGAGTGGAGAGAGATGGGACAGGGATGGGATGGGGATGGGGACAGGGACAGAGAGGGGATAGTGAAAGGGACAGGGATGGGACAGGGACAAGGACCGGGACAAGGAGTGGACAGTGATGGGGACAGGACAGGGACAGGACAGGGACAGCAATGGGGACAGCGATGGGGACAGGGATGGGGACAGGGACAGGACAGGGACAGGACAGGGATGGGGACAGGAGGTTCCCCCTGAGGTCACGCTGTCCCCCGTGTCCCCACCCCCTCCATCCTTCGCACCCCACCCCCGTGTCCCTCTGTCCCCCTGTCCCCGTGTCCCTCTGTCCCCGTGTCCCCCTGTCCCCCCGTGTCCCTCTGTCCCCCGTGTCCCTCTGTCCCTCTGTCCCCGTGTCCCTCTGTCCCCCGTGTCCCCCTGTCCCCGTGTCCCTCTGTCCCCCGTGTCCCCCTGTCCCCGTGTCCCTCTGTCCCCGTGTCCCCCTGTCCCCCCGTGTCCCTCTGTCCCCCGTGTCCCTCTGTCCCTCTGTCCCCGTGTCCCTCTGTCCCCATGTCCCTCTGTCCCCCGTGACCCTCTGTCCCTCTGTCCCCGTGTCCCTCTGTCCCCGTGTCCCTCTGTCCCTCTGTCCCCGTGTCCCTCTGTCCCCCGTGTCCCTCTGTCCCTCTGTCCCCCGTGTCCCCCCCACCCCGTGTCGGGGACGGGGACACCGAGGTGGCACCGGGGGGGGGGGAGGGACACGGGGGGAGGTGACACGGGGGGTGGGGGGAGGTGACAAAGAGGCGGTGCCACCCCCCGGTGGTCTCCATCCTCGACACGGGGGGGGGTCGGGGGGTTCGGGGGTCCCACCCAGTGGGCGTGGCCTCCCTCTCCGGGCTCAAACCCCGCCCCCCTCAGGCCCCGCCCCCGGCCCGCAGCGCCTCCGGCAGCGCCGCAGCGCCGGGACCGATGGGCCGGGACCGGTACCGGGGGGGGCTCCGGGGGGGCTCCGGGGGGTTCGGGGGGTTCGGGGGGGTGAGGGAGGATCGGGGGGATCGGGGGAGGGGCGGGGGAGGGGGCAGCGCGCGGGGCTGCGGGAGGGGGGAGGGGGGAGGATGCGGGGGGAGGGGGAGAGGGGGAATTTGGGGGGGTTTGGGGGGGCGGGCGCGGGCGTGGGGAGGGGGCAGAGGGGGAGGGGGCACCTGAGCAGGTGTGAGGCTGAGGGGGGAACGGGGGGGGCGGGACAGGGGTGATGGGGACAGCTGTGTCCAGGTGTGACAGGGCCAGGTGTGTCCAGGTGTGACAGGGCCAAGTGTGACACAAGGCCAGGTGTGACACAGGGCCAGGTGTGACCAGGTGTGACACAGGGCCAGGTGTGTCCAGGTGTGTCAGGGCCAGGTGTGACAGGGCCAGGTGTGTCCAGGTGTGTCCAGGTGTGACAGGGCCAGGTGTGTCCAGGTGTGACACAGGGCCAGGTGTGACAGGGCCAGGTGTGTCCAGGTGTGACACAGGGCCAGGTGTGTCCAGGTGTTTCAGGGCTGTCCAGGTGTCAGGGCCAGGTGTGTCCAGGTGTAACAGGACCAGGTGTGACAGGGCCAGGTGTGTCCAGGTGTGACAGGGCCAGGTGTGACACAGGGCCAGGTGTGTCCAGGTGTGTCCAGGTGTGTCCAGATGTGACAGGGCCAGGTGTGACAGGGCCAGGTGTGACAGGGCCAGGTGTGTCCAGGTGTAACAGGACCAGGTGTGACAGGGCCAGGTGTGTCCAGGTGTTTCAGGGCTGTCCAGGTGTCAGGGCCAGGTGTGTCCAGGTGTGTCGGGGTTGTCCAGGTGTCAGGGCCAGGGATGTCCAGCTGTGTCCAGGTGTAACAGGACCAGGTGCGACACGGCCAGGTGTGTCCAGGTGTGTCCAGGTGTGTCCAGGTGTGTCAGGACCAGGTGTGTCCAGGTGTGACAGGGCCAGGTGTGTACAGGTGTGACACAGGGCCAGGTGTGACAGGTGTGTCCAGGTGTGTCAGGGCCAGGTGTGTCCAGGTGTTTCAGGGCTGTCCAGGTGTCAGGGCCAAGGATGTCCAGGTGTGACAGGGCCAGGTGTGTTGGGGCCAGGTGTGACACAGGGCCAGGTGTGACAGGTGTGTCCAGGTGTGTCAGGGCCAGGTGTATCCAGGTGTGTCAGGGCCAGGTGTATCCAGGTGTTTTGGGGCTGTCCAGGTGTCAGGGCCAGGTGTGAGCAGGAGCTGGGGGTTACTGGGTGAACTGGGAGTTACTGGGGGTTACTGGGAGCACTGGGGGTTACTGGGAACGCTGGGGGTTACTGGGTGAACTGGGGGTTACTGGGAGCACTGGGAGCACTGGGGGCTACTGGGAACGCTGGGGGTTACTGGGTGAACTGGGGGTTACTGGGTGAACTGGAGGTTACTGGGAACGCTGGGGGTTACTGGGGGTTACTGGGAACGCTGGGGGTTACTGGGAGCACTGGGGGTTACTGGGAACACTGGGGGTTACTGGGTGAACTGGAGGTTACTGGGAACGCTGGGGGTTACTGGGGGTTACTGGGAACGCTGGGGGTTACTGGGTGAACTGGGGGTTACTGGGAACGCTGGGGGTTACTGGGTAAACTGGGGTGAACTGGGGGTTACTGGGTAAACTGGGGGTTACTGGGAGCACTGGGATGAACTGGGGTGAACTGGGGGTTACTGGGTGAACTGGGGGTTACTGGGAGCACTGGGAGCCCACGTGTGCCCAGCTGTGCGGCGCTGGGGGCGGGGCTTTCCCCGCGGTGGGCGGGGTTTAACCCACGGGGAGGGGGGAGCTGTTTTTTCCCGCCAAGTGGGCGTGGCTTTGCCCATATATGGACGGGGTTTTCCCGCCCTCTCCCCGAGGCCACGCCCCCCGCTTGGCGCAGTCCGCGCGCGCCGCCGCAGGGCCGGGGGCGGGGCCTCCGCGCTGGACACGCCCCCCGCGGGCGCTGATTGGCTGAAATCGGGGGATGGACGGGAGGGGGCGGGGTTTGGGCGGGGCGAGGGGGGACTGGGGGGTCTTGGGGGGGTCTGGGGGGGGTTTGGGGGGGGAACTGGGAGGGACTGGGAGGGACTGGGGGGGTGAACTGGGAGTCACTGGTGTCGCGCTGGTGTCCCCGGGGGGCGGGGCCGCTGCCCGCTGTCCCCTCAGGTGTCCCCGCTGTCCCCAGGTGTGGCCCGGGCAGGGGGGGCGGCCGGGCCCCCCCCGGCGAGACCCCCCCCAGGCCCCGCCAGCGCTGACAGGTGAGGGGCGGTGGCGGTGCCGCTGTCCCCGTGTCCCCAGGGCTGTCCCCGTGTCCCCAGCGCTGTCCCCAAGCCCCCAATGGTGTCCCCAGCGCTGTCCCCGTGTCCCCAGGGCTGTCCTCAAGCCCCCAGTGGTGTCCCCAGGGCTGTCCCCAAGCCCCCAGCGCTGTCCCCGTGTCCCCCCTCGGTGTCCCCATTGCTGCCCCCCGCCCCGCTCTTGGTCCCTCCTGCTGTCCCCAAGCTGTGCTCGGTGTCCCCCGGCTCTGAAATGTGTCCCCAAGCCCCCAGTCGTGTCCCCAGGGCTGTCCCCAAACCCTGAGCGCTGTCCCCAAACCCTGAGCGCTGTCCCCAGTGCTGGCCAGCGCTGTCCCCAAGCCCCCAGTGGTGGCACCAGCCCTGTCCCCCTGTCCCCAGCAGTGTCCCCGTGTCCCCAAGGCTGTCCCCGTGTCCCCAGAGCTGTCCCCTGTCCCTGTCCCCGTGTCCCCAAGGCTGTCCCCTGTCCCTGTCCCCGTGTCCCCAAGGCTGTCCCCGTGTCCCCAGAGCTGTCCCCTGTCCCCAGGCCGCCATGGGGGACGCCGGGGGGGGTTTCGGGCTGTCCCCTGTCGCTGTCCCCGTGTCCCCAGCAGTGTCCCCTGTCCCCAGGCCGCCATGGGGGACGCCGGGGGGGGTTTCGGGCTGTCCCCTGTCCTGTCCCCGTGTCCCCAGCAGTGTCCCCTGTCCCCAGGCCGCCATGGGGGACGCCGGGGGGGGTTTCGGGCTGTCCCCTGTCGCTGTCCCCGTGTCCCCAGCAGTGTCCCCTGTCCCCAGGCCGCCATGGGGGACGCCGGGGGGGGTTTCGGGCTGTCCCCTGTCGCTGTCCCCGTGTCCCCAGCAGTGTCCCCTGTCCCCAGGCCGCCATGGGGGACGCCGGGGGGGGTTTCGGGCTGGCGGTGCCGGAGCTGCGGGCGCTGATGGAGCTCCGGGGCTCCGAGGCGCTCCTGAGGCTGCAGCGGGACCTGGGGGGGGTCCCGGGGCTCTGCCGCCGCCTGCGCACCTCCCCCACCGACGGTGAGACCCCCGGGACCCTCCTGAGACCCCCTCGGGACCCCCAGAACCCGCCCCGACACCCCCAGACTCCCTCATTGCCCTGGAAACCCCCGGGAACCTCCCCTGGTGCTCCCGAAACTCCCCAAAAATCACCTGGGACCCCCAAAAACCACCTGGGACCCCCCCGGAACCACCTGGGACCCCCAAAAACCACCTGGGACCCCCCGGAACCACCTGGGACCCCCCCCCCCCAGAACCACCTGGGACCCCCAAAAACCACCTGGGACCCCCCGGAACCACCTGGGACCCCCCGGAACCACCTGGGACCCCCCAGACTCCCTCATTGCCCTTGGGAAACCCTCGGTTGTTCATGGAGGTGACACCCGTGTCCCCAGGGCTCTCTGGGTGTCCCCAGGCTGTCCCCAGGGCTGTCCCAGGGTCCCCAGGCTGTCCCCAGGGGTGACACCCGTGTCCCCAGGGCTGTCCCCGTGTCCCCAGGGCTGTCCGGGTGTCCCCAGGCTGTACCCAGGGGTGACACCCGTGTCCCCAGGGCTGTCCGAGGGTCCCCAGGCTGTCCCCAGGGGTGACACCCGTGTCCCCAGGGCTCTCTGGGTGTCCCCAGGCTGTCCCCAGGGGTGACACCCGTGTCCCCAGGGCTGTCTGGGTGTCCCCAGGCTGTCCCCAGGGGTGACACCCGTGTCCCCAGGGCTGTCCGGGTGTCCCCAGGCTGTCCCCAGGGGTGACACCCGTGTCCCCAGGGCTCTCTGGGTGTCCCCAGGTTGTCCCCAGGGGTGACACCCGTGTCCCCAGGGCTGTCCGGGTGTCCCCAGGCTGTCCCCAGGGCTGTCCGGGTGTCCCCAGGGGTGACACCCGTGTCCCCAGGGCTCTCTGGGTGTCCCCAGGCTGTCCCCAGGGGTGACACCCGTGTCCCCAGGGCTGTCCGGGTGTCCCCAGGCTGTCCCCAGGGGTGACACCCGTGTCCCCAGGGCTGTCCGAGGGTCCCCCGGAGCTGGAGCGGCGCCGCCGGGCGTTCGGCCGGAACTGGATCCCCCCGCGGCGCCCCAAGAGCTTCGCGGCGCTGGTGTGGGAGGCCCTGCAGGACGTCACCCTCGTCATCCTCGAGGTGGCCGCGCTCGTGTCCCTCGGGCTGTCCTTCTACGCCCCCCCCGGCGCCGCCGATGAAGGTGACACCTCTGTCCCCACAGGCCTGGCACTGTGTCCCTGTCCCCAGCTCTGTCCCCTGTCCCCAACTCTGTCCCCTGTCCCCAACTCTGTCCCCGTGTCCCTGTCCCCATCCCTGTGTCCCTGTCCCCGTGTTCCTGTCCCCATCCCTGTGTCCCCTCTCCCCAACTCTGTCCCCTGTCCCCATCCCCCGTCCCCGTGTCCCTGTCCCCATCCCTGTGTCCCCATCCCTCTGTCCTCTGTCCCCTGTCCCTGTCCCCGTGTTCCTGTCCCCAACTCTGTCCCCTGTCCCCATCCCCCTGTCCCCGTGTCCCTGTCCCCATCCCTGTGTCTCCTGTCCCCATCCCCATGTTCTTGTCCCCAACTCTGTCCCCAGCTCTGTCCCCTGTCCCTGTCCCCATCCCCGTGTCCCTGTCCCCGTGTCCCTGTCCCCGTGTTCCTGTCCCCAGCTCTGTCCCCTGTCTCCAACTCTGTCCCTGCCCCCCAAATCCCTGTCCCCCGTGTCCCCACATGTGTCACCTCTGTCCCCACACCATCCCCATGTGTGTCACTGTGTCCCCAGCCGGTGCCCCCCCCGTGTCCCCAGGGGTGTCCCCAGTGATGTCCCCCGTGTCCCCACTGATGTCCCTGGTGTCCCCAGCGTGCGGGCAGCTCTCGGGGGGCTCTGAGGACCCCGGAGAGGCCGAGGCCGGGTGGATCGAGGGTGCTGCCATCCTGCTGTCGGTGGCGTGCGTGGTGCTGGTGACGGCGTCCAACGACTGGAGCAAGGAGCGGCAGTTCCGGGGGCTGCAGAGCCGCCTGGAGCGCGAGCAGCGCGTGGCCGTCCTGCGCGGGGGACACCTGGCACAGGTGCCCGTGGCCGAGCTGGTGGTGGGGGACGTGGTGCAGGTGAAGTACGGTGAGTGGGGGAGGGGGGGGGTTCACCTGTGTCATTGTTCTTGTGTCACCTGTGTCATTGTTCTTGTGTCACCTGTGTCACCTGTGTCACCTGTGTCATTGGCACTGTGTCACCAGTGTCACCTGTGTCACCTGTGTCACCTGTGTCACCTGTGTCATTGGCACTGTGTCACCAGTGTCATCTGTGTCACCTGTGTCACCTGTCCCTGTGTCACCTGTGTCACCTGTGTCACCTGTCTCACCTGTGTCACCTGTGTCACCTGTGTCACCTGTGTCATTGGCACTGTGTCACCAGTGTCACCTGTGTCACCTGTGTCACCTGTCCCTGTGTCACCTGTGTCACCTGTGTCATTGTTCTTGTGTCACCTGTGTCACCTGTGTCACCTGTGTCATTGGCACTGTGTCACCTGTGTCACCTGTGTCACCATCCCTGTGTCACCTGTGTCACCTGTGTCACCTGTGTCATTGGCACTGTGTCACCTGTGTCACCTGTGTCATTGTCACTGTGTCACCTGTGTCACCTGTGTTGTTCTTGTGTCACCTGTGTCACCATCCCTGTGTCCCCGTCCCCTGTCCCCATCCTGATGCCATCCCCGTGTCCCCATCCCCGTGTCCTCTTGTGTCCCCACAGCCCAGGGGACACCCCAGGTCACACCAGGTGACCCCCATGACCCCCCATGACCCCCAGGTGACCCCCCTGACCCTGCTGACCCCCAGGTGACCCCCATGACCCCCCATGACCCCCCAGGTGACCCCCAGGTGACCCCCCTGACCCTGCTGACCCCCAGGTGACCCCCATGACCCCCCATGACCCCCAGGTGACCCCCATGACCCCCCCTGACCCTGCTGACCCCCAGGTGACCCCCCTGACCCCCCCTGACCCCCAGGTGACCTCCTGCCGGCCGATGGGGTCCTGATCCAGGGCAGTGACCTCAAGATCGACGAGAGCGCCCTGACCGGGGAGAGTGACCACGTGCGCAAGGGCCCGGACAGAGACCCCCTGCTGCTGTCGGGTGAGGGGCGTGGGGACCCCGGGTGACCCCTGGGTGACCTCTGGGGACCCACGGGTGACCCCTGGGGACCCCTCAGTGACCCTTGGGTGACCCCTGGGGACCCCTCAGTGACCCCTGGGTGACCTCTGGAGACACCTGGGGACCACTCAGTGACCCCTGGGGACCCCGGGAGACACCTGGGTGACCCCTGGGGACCCCTCAGTGACCTCTGGGGACCACCAGGTGACCCCTGGGTGACCCCTGGAGACCCCTGGGGACCCCTGGGTGACCCCTGGGGACCACTCAGTGACCCCTGGGGACCCCTGGGTCAACCTTGGTGACCTCTCAGTGATCTCTGAGAGAGCCTGGAGACCCCTGGGTGACCCTGATGTCCCCTGGTGACCCCTGGGTGACCCTGATGTCCCCTGGTGACCCCTGGGTGACCCTGATGTCCCCTGGTGACCCCTTCTGACCCCTGGGTGACCCCTGGGGACCCCTTAGTGACCTCTGGTGACCCCCTGGGGACCCCCGGGTGACCCCTGGGTGACCCCTGGGTGACCCCGATGTCCCCTAGGTGACCCCTGAGTGACCCCTGGAGACCACTCAGTGACCTCTGGTGACCCCTGGGTGACCCCTGGGTGACTCTGGGTGACCCTGGGTGACCCCTGGAGACCCCCGGATGACCCCAAGGTCCCCTGCTGACCCCTGGAGACCCCTCAGTGACCTCTGAGGGAGCCTGGTGACCCCTGGGTGACCCCGTGTGACCCCGTGTGACCCCGTGTGACCCCTCGGTGTCCCCGGTGTCCCCAGGCACGCACGTCATGGAGGGCTCGGGCAGGATGGTGGTGACGGCCGTGGGGGTGAACTCGCAGAGCGGAATCATCTTCACCCTGCTGGGGGCTGCGGGGGACCCCGAGGAGGGCGGAGGGGACAGGAGAGGTGACACGGGGGGCTGGGGGGCTGGGGGGGGGCTGGGGTGTCCCCAAGGGGGGTGGCACCGGGGGTGTCCCCAAGGGAGGTGGCACCGGGGGTCTGTGGTGGTTTTGGGGGTCTGGGGGTGGCACCGGGGGTGTCCCCAGGCTGGGGGTGGTACTGGGGGGGGTTGGTGACCCTGTGGGCTTTGTCACCTTCTGTCCCCGAGGGTCTCCCGTGTGCCCAGAGCCCTCTGTGCCCTCTGTGCCCTCTGTCCCTCTGTCCCCTCTGTCCCTCTGTGCCCTCTGTCCCCTCTGTCCCCTCTGTCCCTCTGTCCCCTCTGTCCCTCTGTCCTTCTGTCCCCTCTGTCCCCTCTGTCCCCTCTGTCCCCTCTGTCCCTCTGTCCTTCTGTCCCCTCTGTCCTCTCTGTCCCTCTGTCCCCTCTGTGCCCTCTGTCCCCTCTGTCCCCTCTGTCCCTCTGTCCCCTCTGTCCCCTCTGTCCCTCTGTCCCTCTGTCCCCTCTGTTCCTCTGTCCCCTGTCCTTCTGTCCCTCTGTCCCCTCTGTCCTTCTGTCCTTCTGTCCCCAATGTCCCCCGTGTGTCCCCAGTCCTGCTCAGTGTCCCCCCCGCTGTCCCCCGCTGTCCCCTCTCTGTCCCCCACTGTCCCCTGTCTGTCCCCTCCTGATGTCCCCCCCGCTGTCCCCGTTGTCCCCAGGCCCGCTCGGTGTCCCCCCCTGATGTCCCCTCTCTGTCCCCGCTGTCCCCCGTTGTCCCCTCAGTGTCCCCCCCTGATGTCCCCCCCGCTGTCCCCGCTGTCCCCTGTCTGTCCCCCCCTGATGTCCCCCCCTGATGTCCCCTCTCTGTCCCCGCTGTCCCCGCTGTCCCCTGTCTGTCCCCCCCTGATGTCCCCTCTCTGTCCCCGCTGTCCCCCGTTGTCCCCTCAGTGTCCCCCCCTGATGTCCCCTCTCTGTCCCCACTGTCCCCCGATGTCCCCGATGTCCCCTCTGTGTCCCCCCCTGATGTCCCCCCCGCTGTCCCCGCTGTCCCCCGCTGTCCCCTCTCTGTCCCCCCTGATGTCCCCTCTCTGTCCCCCCTGATGTCCCCTCTCTGTCCCCGCTGTCCCCGTTGTCCCCTGTCTGTCCCCCCCTGATGTCCCCCCCTGATGTCCCCTCTCTGTCCCCGCTGTCCCCCGATGTCCCCTGTCTGTCCCCCCCTGATGTCCCCTCTCTGTCCCCGCTGTCCCCCGATGTCCCCTGTCTGTCCCCCCCTGATGTCCCCTCAGTGTCCCCCCCTGATGTCCCCTCTCTGTCCCCGCTGTCCCCCGCTGTCCCCCGATGTCCCCTCAGTGTCCCCCCTGATGTCCCCTCTCTGTCCCCGCTGTCCCCAGGCCCCCGGCCGGACCCTGCGGTGGCCGTGGAGCTGCAGCCGCTGCGCAGCGCCGAGGGGGGAGGGGACAGCGCCGAGGGTCCGGGGGGGCCGCGACCCCCCCGGGGGGACCCCAAGAAGGAGAAATCCGTGCTCCAGGCCAAGCTGACCCGGCTGGCCCTGCAGATCGGGAAGGCAGGTGGGCACCGGGGGGTCCCCAAATCCGGGGGGACACGGGGGTGGGGACACTGGGGACATGGCCTGAGGGGTGGGGACATTTCCCGAGGGGTGGGGACACTGGGGACATGGCCTGGGGAGTGGGGACACGGCCTTGAGGTGACCCCGAGAAGGACAAATGGGGGTCCCCAATGGGGGGACAGGGGATTGGGGACACTGGGGACATGGCCTGAGGCGTGGGGACACTGGGGACGTGTCCTGAGGTGACCCCAAGGACAAATGGGCACCCCAGACCAACTGACCACACAGATTGGGGGTCCCCAATGAGGGGACAGGGGGGTGGGGACCCTGGGGACATGGCCTGAGGGGTGGGGACACGGCCCTGAGGTGACCCCAAGGAGAAACGGGCACCCCAGACCAACTGACCACAGAGACTGGGGGTCCCCAATGGGGGGACAGGGGGGTGGGGACACTGGGGACATTTCCTGAGGGGTGGGGACACGGCCCTGAGGTGACCCCGAGAAGGACAAATGGGGGTCCCCAATGGGTGGACAGGGGATTGGGGACACTGGGGACATGTCCTGAGGGGTGGGGACCCTGGGGACATGGCCTGAGGCGTGGGGACACTGGGGATGTGTCCTGAGGTGACCCCAAGGACAAATGGGCACCCCAGACCAACTGACCACACAGATTGGGGGTCCCCAATGGGGGGACAGGGGGGTGGGGACCCTGGGGACATGGCCTGAGGGGTGGGGACATGGCCTGAGGGGTGGGGACATGGCCTGAGGGGTGGGGACACGGCCCTGAGGTGACCCCAAGGAGAAACGGGCACCCCAGACCAACTGACCACAGAGACTGGGGGTCCCCAGTGGGGGGACAGGGGGGTGGGGACACTGGGGACATTTCCTGAGGGGTGGGGACATCGCCTGAGGGGTGGGGACCCTGGGGACGTGTCCTGAGGGGTGGGGACACGGCCCTGAGGTGACCCCGAGAAGGACAAATGGGGGTCCCCAATGGGGGGACAGGGGGCTGGGGACACTGGGGACATGTCCTGAGGGGTGGGGACACTGCAGAAAGGTGGGGGACATGACCCCAAGGTGACCCCAGACCAAACTGACCACACAGATTGGGGGTCCCCAACGAGGGGACAGGGGTTGGGGACACTGGGGACGTGTCCTGAGGGCTGGGGACGTGACCCCGAGGTGACCCCGGACCCAACTGACCACACAAACCGGGGTGACCCCAATGAGGGGACAGGGGGTTGGGGACACTGAGGACACGTCCTGAGGGCTGGGGACGTGACCCCGAGGTGACCCCAGACCCAAACCGGGGTGACCCCCACGAGAGGACGCCCCCGGGGCCACCTCAGCGCCGCGTCCCCTCCCAGGCCTGGCCATGTCGGCCGTCACCGTCATCATCCTCGTCCTTTACTTCGTCATCGACACCTTCGTGGTGCAGGGCCGGCCCTGGCTGGCCGAGTGCGCCCCGGTTTACGTCCAGTACTGGGTCAAGTTCTTCATCATCGGTGTCACCGTGCTGGTGGTGGCCGTCCCCGAGGGGCTCCCGCTGGCCGTCACCATCTCGCTGGCCTATTCCGTCAAGGTCCGTCCGTCCGTCTGTCCGTCTGTCCATGGCCGTGTCCGTCCACCCGCTCCCGTTTCTCCTCCTTTTCCCACGTCCAGCTCCGTTTGCCCCCCTGGTTTTCTCATTTTGTCCCATTTTTTCCTGTTTTTTCCCATTTTTTCTCATTTTTTCTTCTATTTTTCTTGGGTTTTTCCCATTTTTTTCTCATTTTTTCTCATTTTTTCCCCATTTTTTCCCATTTTTCCCCGTTTTTTTCCATTTTCCCCCCCATTTTCCCCCGTTTTTTCCCATTTTCCCCCTTTTCCATCCCAGAAAATGATGAAGGATAACAACCTGCTCCCAATTCCCCATAATTTTTTCCAATTTTCCCCAATTTTCCCCATTTTTTTCCCCATATCCCCCCCATTTTTCCCCATTTTCCCCCAATTTCCCCCCGTTTTTTCCCACTTTCCCCCTTTTCCACCCCAGAAAATGATGAAGGACAGCAACCTGCTCCAAATTTCCCCCTATTTCCTCCCCAATATTCCCCGTTTTTTCCCATTTTTCCCCGTTTTTTCCCATATTCCCCCATTTTTCCCCCCAATATCCCCCTTTCCCCCCCATTTTTTCCCATTTTCCCCCTTTTCCACCCCAGAAAATGATGAAGGACAACAACCAGCTCCAAATTTCCCCCCCAATATTCCCAATTTTCCCCCATTTTTCCCCCCAATATCCCCATTTTCCCCCCGTTTTTTCCCATTTTTTCCCATTTTTCCCCATTTTCCCCCCATTTTTTCCCATTTTCCCCCTTTTCCACCCCAGAAAATGATGGACAACAACCAGCTCCAAATTTCCCCCAATTTTCCCCATTTTTCCCCCAATATTCCCCATTTTCCCCCCGTTTTTTCCCATTTTTTCCCATTTTTCCCCATTTTCCCCCCGTTTTTTCCCATTTTCCCCCTTTTCCACCCCAGAAAATGATGGACAACAACCAGCTCCAAATTTCCCCCAATATTCCCCATTTTTCCCCCAATTTTCCCCATTTTCCCCCCTTTTCCCCTGTTTTTTCCCATTTTCTCCCTTTTCCACCCCAGAAAATGATGGACCACAACCTGCTCCAATTGTCCCCAATATTCCCCCCAATTTTCCCCAATATTCCTCATTTTCCCCCTACTTCCTCCCCAATATTCCCCATTTTTCCCCCAATTTTCCCCATTTTTTTCCCCATTTCCCCCCATTTTTTCCCTCAGTGTTCCCCATTTTTCCCCTTTTCCCCTCATTTTTTCCCATTATTCCCCCATTTTTCCCCCATTTTTCCCCCCGTTTTTTCCATTTTTCCCCCATTTTTCCCCCAATTTTTCCCCATTTCCCCCCCGTTTTTTCCCATTTTTCCCCATTTTCCCCCCATTTTTTCCCATTTTCCCCCTTTTCCACCCCAGAAAATGATGAAGGACCACAACCAGCTCCCAATTTTCCCCAATTTCCCCCAATATTCCCCCAATTATCCCCATTTTTCCCCTATTTCTCCCTCTATATTCCCCATTTTCCCCCATTTCCCCCCCAATATCCCCATTTTCCCCACGTTTTTTCCCATTTTCCCCCCGTTTTTTCCCATTTTTCCCCATTTCCCCCCATTTTTTCCCACTTTCCCCCTTTTCCACCCCAGAAAATGACGAAGGACCACAACCAGCTCCCAATGTCCCCCAATTTTCCCCTTTTTTTCCCCATTTCCCCCCATTTTTTCCCCCAATTTTCCCATTTTTCCCCCTTTTCCCCCCGTTTTTTCCCATTTTCCCCCTTTTCCACCCCAGAAAATGATGAAGGACCACAACCAGCTCCCAATTTTCCCCAATTTCCCCCCCAATATTCCCCAATTTTCCCCAATTTACCCCGTTTTTTCCCCATTTCCCCCCATTTCCCCCCCAATTTTTCCCCATTTCCCCCCGTTTTTTCCCATTTTTTCCCATTTTCCCCCCTTTCCCCCCATTTTTCCCATTTTCCCCCTTTTCCACCCCAGAAAATGATGAAGGACAACAACCAGCTCCAAATTTCCCCCCCAATATTCCCAATTTTCCCCCATTTTTCCCCCCAATATCCCCATTTTCCCCCCGTTTTTTCCCATTTTTTCCCATTTTTCCCCATTTTCCCCCCGTTTTTTCCCATTTTCCCCCTTTTCCACCCCAGAAAATGATGGACAACAACCAGCTCCAAATTTCCCCCAATATTCCCCATTTTTCCCCCAATTTTCCCCATTTTCCCCCCTTTTCCCCTGTTTTTTCCCATTTTCTCCCTTTTCCACCCCAGAAAATGATGGACCACAACCTGCTCCAATTGTCCCCAATATTCCCCCCAATTTTCCCCAATATTCCTCATTTTCCCCCTACTTCCTCCCCAATATTCCCCATTTTTCCCCCAATTTTCCCCATTTTTTTCCCCATTTCCCCCCATTTTTTCCCCCAATGTTCCCCATTTTTCCCCTTTTCCCCTCATTTTTTCCCATTATTCCCCCATTTTTCCCCCATTTTTCCCCCCGTTTTTTCCATTTTTCCCCCATTTTTCCCCCAATTTTTCCCCATTTCCCCCCCGTTTTTTCCCATTTTTCCCCATTTTCCCCCCCTTTTTTCCCATTTTCCCCCTTTTCCACCCCAGAAAATGATGGACAACAACCTGCTCCCAATTTTCCCCAATTTCCCCCAATATTCCCCCAATTATCCCCATTTTTCCCCTATTTCTCCCTCTATATTCCCCATTTTCCCCCATTTCCCCCCCAATATCCCCATTTTCCCCACGCTTTTTCCCATTTTCCCCCCGTTTTTTCCCATTTTTCCCCATTTTCCCCCCGTTTTTTCCCATTTTCCCCCTTTTCCACCCCAGAAAATGATGAAGGACAACAACCAGCTCCAAATTTTCCCCGATTTTCCCCAATTTTCCCCGTTTTTCCCCATTTCCCCCCATTTTTTCCCCCGTTTTTTCCATTTTCCCCCCTTTTCCCCCCGTTTTTTCCCATTTTCCCCCTTTTCCACCCCAGAAAATGATGAAGGACCACAACCAGCTCCCAATTTTCCCCAATTTCCCCCCCAATATTCCCCAATTTTCCCCAATTTACCCCGTTTTTTCCCCATTTCCCCCCATTTCCCCCCCAATTTTTCCCCATTTCCCCCCGTTTTTTCCCATTTTTTCCCATTTTCCCCCCTTTCCCCCCATTTTTCCCATTTTCCCCCTTTTCCACCCCAGAAAACGATGAAGGACAACAACCAGCTCCAAATTTTCCCCAATATTCCCCATTTTTCCCCCAATATTCCCCATTTTCCCCCATTTTCCCCCCGTTTTTTCCCATTTTTTCCCCATTTTTCCCCCTTTTCCCCCCGTTTTTTCCCACTTTCCCCCTTTTCCACCCCAGAAAATGATGAAGGACAACAACCAGCTCCAAATTTCCCCCCCAGTATTCCCAATTTTCCCCCATTTTTCCCCCCAATATCCCCATTTTCCCCCCGTTTTTCCCCATTTTCCCCCCGTTTTTTCCCATTTTCCCCCTTTTCCACCCCAGAAAATGATGAAGGACAACAACCTGGTGCGTCACCTGGACGCGTGTGAGACGATGGGCAGCGCCACGGCGATCTGCTCGGACAAGACGGGGACGCTGACCACGAACCGCATGACGGTGGTGCAGGCGTTCCTGGGGGGCTCCCACTTCAGCCGCCCCCCGCCCCCCTCGGCCCTGCCGCCCCCCACCCTGGAGCTGCTGGGCCAGGCCATCGCCATCAACAGCGCCTACACCAGCAAGATACTGGTGAGGGCAACTGGGAGCACTGGGAGGGATTTTGGGGGATTTTTGGGATTTTTTTGGGGTTTTTTTTGGGGATTTTTTGGGTTTTTTTGGGTTTTTTTGGGGGGTTTTGGGTTCAGGCCATCGCCATCAACAGCGCCTACACCAGCAAGATACTGGTGAGGGCAACTGGGAGCACTGGGAGGGATTTTGGGGGATTTTTGGGATTTTTTGGGGTTTTTTTGTGTTTTTTTGGGGGGTTTTGGGGGAGGTTTTGGGGTTTTTTTGGGTTTTTTTGGGGGGTTTTGGGTTGAGGCCATCGCCATCAACAGCGCCTACACCAGCAAGATACTGGTGAGGGCAACTGGGAGCACTGGGAGGGACTGGGAGGGATTTTGGGATTTTTTGGGGTTTTTTGGGGTTTTTTTTGGGGTTTTTTTTTGGGGGGTTTGGGGGGATTTGGGGGGTTTTAGGTGGGATTTTGGGGGGTTATGGGTTGAGGCCATCGTCATCAACAGCGCCTACACCAGCAAGATACTGGTGAGGGCAACTGGGAGCACTGGGAGGGATTTTTGGGATTTTTTTTTGGTTTTTTGGGGTTTTTTGGGGGGGTTTCAGGGGGATTTGGGGCAGTTTTTGGGGGGTTTTGGGTTGAGGCCATCGCCATCAACAGCGCCTACACCAGCAAGATACTGGTGAGGGCAACTGGGAGCACTGGGAGGGATTTTGGGGGATTTTTGGGATTTTTTGGGGGATTTTTTTGGGGTTTTTTTGGGTTTTTTGGGGGGGTTTTGGGGTTTTTTTGGGGGGTTTTGGGTTGAGGCCATCGCCATCAACAGCGCCTACACCAGCAAGATACTGGTGAGGGCAACTGGGAGCACTGGGAGGGACTGGGAGGGGGTTTGGGATTTTTTGGGGTTTTTTGGGGTTTTTTGGGGGGGTTTCAGGGGGATTTGGGGCAGTTTTTGGGGGGGTTTTGGGTTGAGGCCATCGTCATCAACAGCGCCTACACCAGCAAGATACTGGTGAGGGCAACTGGGAGCACTGGGAGGGATTTTGGGGGATTTTTGGGATTTTTTTGGGGTTTTTTTTGGGGGTTTTTTTTTGGTTTTTTGGGGGGGTTTTGGGTTTTTTTTGGGGGGTTTTGGGTTGAGGCCATCGCCATCAACAGCGCCTACACCAGCAAGATACTGGTGAGGGCAACTGGGAGAACTGGGAGGGATTTTGGGGGATTTTTGGGATTTTTTGGGGGGTTTTTTTGGGGTTTTTTGGGTTTTTTGGGGGGGTTTTGGGGTTTTTTTGGGGGGTTTTGGGTTGAGGCCATCGCCATCAACAGCGCCTACACCAGCAAGATACTGGTGAGGGCAACTGGGAGCACTGGGAGGGATTTTGGGGGATTTTTGGGATTTTTTTGGGGTTTTTTTGGGGTTTTTTTGGGTTTTTTTGGGGTTTTTTGGGGGATTATGGGTTCAGGCCATCGTCATCAACAGCGCCTACACCAGCAAGATACTGGTGAGGGCAACTGGGAGCACTGGGAGGCACTGGGAGGGGGTTTGGGAATTTTTTTTGGTTTTTTGGGGTTTTTTTGGGGGGGTTTCGGGGGGATTTGGGGCAGTTTTTGGGGGGGTTTTGGGTTGAGGCCATCGTCATCAACAGCGCCTACACCAGCAAGATACTGGTGAGGGCAACTGGGAGCACTGGGAGGGACTGGGAGATACTGGGAGGGGATTTTGGGGGGGATTTGGGGGGGTTTGGGGTCTCTGGTGTGACACTAACGGGGGTCTCTGTGCCCCCTGTGTGTGCCCCCACCCCCCTCACCTGCCCCGCCCCCTTCACCTGCCCCCCACCCCCTTCACCTGCCCCACCCCCTTCACCTGCCCCACCCTCACCTGCCCCACCCCCCTCACCTGCCCCACCCCCTTCACCTGCCCCGCCCCCTTCACCTGCCCCCCACCCTCACCTGCCCCACCCTCACCTGCCCCATCCTCACCTGCCCCACCCCCTTTACCTGCCCCACCTTTACCTGCCCCTTCTCACCTGCCCCCCAACTCCATCCCCGCCCCCCTCACCTGCCCCACCCCCTTTACCTGCCCCACCTGTCCCTGCCCCCCACCCTCACCTGCCCCACCTTTCCCTGCCCCACCTTTCCCTGCCCCCACCTTCACCTGCCCCCCAACTCCATCCCCGCCCCCCTCACCTGCCCCACCCTCACCTGCCC
This sequence comes from Poecile montanus, assembly GCA_038429875.1. NCBI lineage: Eukaryota > Metazoa > Chordata > Aves > Passeriformes > Paridae > Poecile > Poecile montanus. The sequence continues at coordinate 23,134 of JBBLMP010000064.1, forward strand.
CATCCTCACCTGTCCCACCCCCACCTGCCCCCCGCCCCCTTTCCCTGCCCCACCTTTACCTCACCCTCACCTGCCCCTTCTCATCTGCCCCCCAACTCCATCCCCGCCCCCCTCACCTGCCCCACCCCCTTCACCTGCCCCACCTTTCCCTGCCCCCCCCCCACCTGCCCCCCCCTCACCTCCCCCCGTGCCCCCCCAGCCCCCCGAAGCCCCCGGGGCCCTCCCCCGCCAGGTGGGCAACAAGACCGAGTGTGCCCTGCTGGGGCTGGCGCTGGCCCTGGGCCGCGACCCCGAGGCCGAGAGGGCTCAGGTGCCCGAGGATCACCTGGTCAAGGTGTTCACCTTCAACTCCGAGCGCAAATCCATGAGCACCGTCCTGCGCCGGCCCGGCGGCGGCTACCGGCTCTTCTGCAAGGGAGCGTCCGAGATGGTGCTGCGCAGGTGAGGGGACACCTGGGGACAGGTAGGGACACCTGGGGACACCTGGGGACACCTGGGGACAGCTGGGGACACCTGGGACACACCTGGGGACACCTGGGGACAGGTAGGGACACCTGGGAACACCTGGGGACACCTGGGGACACACCTGGGGACACCTGGGGACACCTGGGGACAGCTGGGGACACCTGGGGATACCTGAGATACACCTGGGGACACCTGGGGACAGCTGGGGACAGCTGGGGACACCTGGGGATACCTGAGATACACCTGGGGACACCTGGGGACAGCTGAGATACACCTGGGGACACCTGGGGGCAACTGGGGACACCTGGGGACACCTGGGGACAGCTGGGGACACCTGGGGACATCTGGGGGCTCGGTGGTGGCTACCGGCTCTTCTGCAAGGGAGCGTCCGAGATGGTGCTGCGCAGGTGAGGGGACACCTGGGGACACCTTGGGATACCTGGGGACACCTGGGGACAGCTGGGGACAGGTAGGGACACACCTGGGGACAGCTGGGGACACCTGGGGACACCTGGGGACAGCTGGGGACACCTGGGGACACCTGAGATACAGCTGGGGACACCTGGGGACACCTGGGGACACCTGGGGACAGCTGGGGACACCTGGGGTCAGCTGGGGATACACCTGGGGACACCTGGGGGCAACTGGGGACACCTGGGGATACCTGGGGACAGCTGGGGATACAGCTGGGGACACCTGGAGGTGGCTGGGGACACCTGGGGACACACCTGAGCATACCTGGGGACACCCCATGACCCCTGTGTCCCCCCTGTCCCCCTGTCTCACCTGTGTCTCACCTGTGTCTCACCTGTCCCTCACCTGTCCCAGGTGTGTCTCACCTGTCCCAGGTGTCCCTCACCTGTCCCTCACCTGTCTCACCTGTCTCACCTGTCCCTCACCTGTCCCAGGTGTGTCTCACCTGTCTCACCTGTCTCACCTGTCCCTCACCTGTCCCAGGTGTGTCTCTCACCTGTCTCACCTGTCCCTCACCTGTCTCACCTGTCTCACCTGTCCCAGGTGTGTGTCCCTGCTGGACACCCAGGGGTCTCACCTGTCTCACCTGTCCCCAGGTGTGTCTCACCTGTCCCTCACCTGTCCCAGGTGTGTCTCTCCTGGACACCCAGGGGTCTCACCTGTCTCACCTGTCCCTCACCTGTCCCTCACCTGTCCCAGGTGTCCCTCACCTGTCCCTCACCTGTCTCACCTGTCCCTCACCTGTCCCTCACCTGTCTCACCTGTCCCAGGTGTGTGTCTCCTGGACACTCAGGGGTCTCACCTGTCTCACCTGTCCCAGGTGTGTCTCACCTGTCTCACCTGTCTCACCTGTCTCACCTGTCCCAGGTGTGTCTCACCTGTCTCACCTGTCCCAGGTGTGTCTCTCCTGGACACTCAGGGGTCTCACCTGTCCCTCACCTGTCCCAGGTGTGTCTCTCCTGGACACTCAGGGGTCTCACCTGTCTCACCTGTCCCAGGTGTGTCTCACCTGTCTCACCTGTCTCACCTGTCTCACCTGTCCCAGGTGTGTGTCCCTGCTGGACGCGCAGGGCTCCCCGCGGTTGCTCTCAGGTGCGGAGCGGGAGGAGCTGCTGCGGCGCGTGGTGGAGCCGATGGCGGGGGGGGGGCTGCGGACCCTCGCCCTCGCCTTCCGCGACTTCCCCCCCCGGCCCGAGCCCACCTGGGACAACGAGGCCGCCGTGGTGGGGGAGCTCACCTGTATCGGCATCGTGGGCATCGAGGACCCCGTCAGACCCGAGGTGGGGACACTGGGGACACCTTGGGGACATTGGGGACATTGGGGACACCTTGGGGACACGGGGGGGGGCACTGGGGACATTGGGGGGACACTGGGGACATTGGGGGGGAGCTCACCTGTATCGGCATCGTGGGCATCGAGGACCCCGTCAGACCTGAGGTGGGGACACTGGGGACACCTTGGGGACATTGGGGACATTGGGGACACCTTGGGGACATTGGGGACATTGGGGGGACATTGGGGACATTGGGGACATTGGGGGGACATTGGGGACATTGGGGACATTGGGGACATTGGGGACACCAGAGGGACATTGGGGACATTGGGGGGACATTGGGGACATTGGGGACATTGGGGGGACATTGGGGACATTGGGGACATTGGGGACATTGGGGGCACTGGGGACATTGGGGACACCTTGGGGACATTGGGGACATTGGGGACATTGGGGACACCAGGGGGACACTGGGGACACGGGGGGGACATTGGGGACATTGGGGACATTGGGGACACTGGGGACACCGGTGGACACTCAGGGGACAGCGGGGGGGCACTCGAGGACACTTGAGGACAGTCGGGGACACGGGGGGGACACTCGGGGGACACTGAGGGGACATCGGGGGACACTCGAGGGGACACGGGGGGGACACACCGGGGACACTCAGGGGACATCGGGGGACACTCGAGGGGACACGGGGGGACACTCGGGGACATCGGGGGACCCTCGAGGGGACACGGGGGGACACTGGGGACACCGGGGGACACTCGAGGGGACACGGGGGGGGACACTCGGGGACAGGCGCGTGCCGCAGGTGCCCGAGGCCATCCGGAAGTGCCAGCGCGCGGGGATCACGGTCCGGATGGTGACAGGCGACAACCTGGACACGGCGCGCGCCATCGCCACCAAGTGCGGGATCCTCCCCGCGGGCGGCGGCGGCGACGGGATCTGCCTGGAGGGGAAAGAGTTCAACCGCAGAATACGGAACGAGCGCGGGGAGGTGATACTGGGAGCATTGGGAGGGACTGGGAGGGACTGGGATGGGGATTGGGGGTCACTGGGGGTCACTGGATCTGCCTGGAGGGGAAAGAGTTCAACCGCAGAATACGGAACGAGCGCGGGGAGGTGATACTGGGAGCACTGGGAGGGACTGGGAGGGACTGGGGGGGACTGGGAGGGACTGGGGGTCACTGGGAGGGACTGGGAGGGGAATTGGGAGGGACTGGGATGGACTGGGAGGGACTGGGATGGGGATTGGGGGTCACTGGGGGTCACTGGGGGTCACTGGATCTGCCTGGAGGGGAAAGAGTTCAACCGGAGAATACGGAACGAGCGCGGGGAGGTGATACTGGGATGGACTGGGAGGGACTGGGAGGGACTGGGAGGGACTGGGAGGGACTGGGATGGACTGGGGGGGACTGGGAGGGACTGGGAGGGACTGGGGGGGACTGGGAGGGACTGGGAGGGGAATTGGGAGGGACTGGGGGTCACTGGGAGGGGGATTGGGGGGCACTGGGGGTCACTGGGGGTCACGGGATCTGCCTGGAGGGGAAAGAGTTCAACCGGAGAATACGGAACGAGCGCGGGGAGGTGATACTGGGAGCACTGGGAGGGACTGGGAGGGACTGGGAGGGGAATTGGGAGGGACTGGGAGGGACTGGGGGGCACTGGGAGGGACTGGGGGTCACTGGGAGGGACTGGGAGGGGAATTGGGAGGGACTGGGATGGACTGGGAGGGACTGGGATGGGGATTGGGGGTCACTGGGGGTCACTGGGGGTCACTGGATCTGCCTGGAGGGGAAAGAGTTCAACCGGAGAATACGGAACGAGCGCGGGGAGGTGATACTGGGATGGACTGGGAGCACTGGGAGGGACTGGGAGCACTGGGAGGGAGTGGGAGCACTGGGAGGGGGTCTCGGGGGGTCCCTGGGGGTGTTTGGGGGTCTTCGGGGGGTCCCCGGGGGTCTCACCCCCTCCCCAAACCCCCCCAGGTGGAGCAGGAGCACCTGGCCAAGGTGTGCGGGGATGTTCTGGGGTGGCTCAGGTGACCCTGAGGGGTCTTTTTGGGGTCCCTGGGGGTCTCGGGGTCCCTGAGGGTCTCGGGGGGGTTTTGGGGGGGTGTTTGGGGGTCTCCGGGGGGTCCCCGGGGGTCTCACCCCCTCCCCAAACCCCCCCAGGTGGAGCAGGAGCGCCTGGACAAGGTGTGGCCCAAGCTGCGGGTCCTGGCGCGCTCATCGCCCACCGACAAACACACCTTGGTGAAAGGTGGGGATTTGGGGAGGGGTCCCGGGGGGAGGATTTGGGGAGGGGTCCCGGGGTGGGGATTTGGGGAGGGGTCCCGGGGCTGGGAATTTGGGGAGGGGGCTGTGCCGGTGGGTGTGGATTTGGGGAGGGGTCCCGGGGGTGTGTGAATTTGGGGAGGGGTCCCGGGGGTGGGGATTTGGGGAGGGGTCCCGGGGGTGTGAATTTGGGGAGGGGTCCCGGGGTGGGAATTTGGGGAGGGGTCCCGGGGGGGTGTGAATTTGGGGAGGGGTCCCGGGGTGTGAATTTGGGGAGGGGGCTGTGCCGGAGGGTGGGGCTTTGGGGAGGGGTCCCGGTGGGTGTGGATTTGGGGAGGGGTCCCTGGGTGTGAATTTGGGGAGGGGTCCCGGTGGGTGTGAATTTGGGGAGGGGTCCCGGGGGGTGTGAATTTGGGGAGGGGTCCCTGGGTGTGAATTTGGGGAGGGGTCCCGGGGGGGTGTGGATTTGGGGAGGGGTCCCGGGGTGTGTGGATTTGGGGAGGGGTCCCGGGGGTGTGAATTTGGGGAGGGGTCCCAGGCTGGGAATTTGGGGAGGGGGCTGTTCCGAGGGTCCGCAGCCCCCCACCCTCGCAGGGATCATCGAGAGCACCCTCGGCGAGCAGCGCCAGGTGGTCGCGGTCACCGGCGACGGCACCAACGACGGCCCCGCCCTCAAAAAGGCCGACGTGGGGTTCGCCATGGTAACGCCCCCTCCCCAAATTGGGACCGCGGGACCCCTCCTCAAATTGGGACCTCGGGACCCCTCCTCAAATTGGGACCGCGGGACCCCTCCCCAAATTGGGACCTCGGGACCCCTCCCCAAATTGGGACCTCGGGACCCCTCCTCAAATTGGGACCCCTGCCCCGAATTGGGACCTTGGGACCCCTCCTCAAATTGGGACCTTGGGACCCTGCCCCGAATTGGGACCCCCGTCCCGAATTGGGACCTTGGGACCCCTCCTCAAATTGGGACTTTGGGACCCCTCCTCGCATTGGGATCCCTGCCCCGAATTGGGACCTCGGGACCCCTCCCCAAATTGGGACCCCCACCCCAAATTGGGACCTGTGGACCCCTCCCCAAATTGGGACCTTGGGACCCCTCCTCAAATTGGGACCTTGGGACCCTGCCCCGAATTGGGACCCCCGCCACAAATTGGGACCTGTGGACCCCTCCTCAAATCGGGACCTCAGGACCCCTCCTCAAATTGGGATCCCTGCTACGAATTGGGACCTTGGGACCCCTCCCCAAATTGGGACCCCCGTCCCAAATTGGGACCTCGGGACCCCTCCCCAAATTGGGACCCCCGCCATGAATTGGGATCCACTCCCCGAAATGGAACCCCCTCCTCAAATTCGGACCCCCACCACAAATTGGGACCTCGGGACCCCTCCTCAAATTGGGACCCTGCCCCAAATTGGGACCCTGCCCCGAATTGGGACCCACTCCCCAAAATGGGACCTCGGGACCCCTCCCCAAATTGGGATCCCCTTCTCGACGTGGGACCCTGGGAGCCCCTCCCCTGATTGGGACCCCTCCTCAAAATGGGGTCACCTGTGGTCACCTGGGAGTCACCTGTGGTCACCTTGGGGATCTACCACAGGGTTCCTCATCCTTGTGGTCACCTGTGGTCACCTGGGGGTCAGCTGGTGTCACCTGTGGTCACCTTGGGGTCACCTGGGGGTCACCTGGGGGTCAGCTGGTGTCACCTGTGGTCCCCCAGGGCATCGCGGGCACGGACGTGGCCAAGGAGGCCTCGGACATCATCCTGACCGACGACAACTTCTCCAGCATCGTCAAGGCCGTCATGTGGGGCCGCAACGTCTACGACAGCATCGCCAAGTTCCTGCAGTTCCAGCTGACCGTCAACGTGGTGGCCGTCATCGTGGCCTTCACCGGCGCCTGCGTCACGCAGGTGAGCTCACCTGGACAGGGGGGACATGGGGGGAGATCACCTGGACAGGGGGGACACGAGGGGAGATCACCTGGACAGGTGGGACATGGAGGGAGATCACCTGGACAGGTGGGACACGGGGGGAGATCACCTGGACAGGTGGGACATGGAGGGAGATCACCTGGACAGGTGGGACACGGGGGGAGATCACCTGGACAGGGGGGACACCATGGGGAGATCACCTGGACAGGTGGGACATGGAGGGGAGATCACCTGGACAGGTGGGACACCATGAGGAGATCACCTGGACAGGTGGGACATCATGAGGAGATCACCTGGACAGGGGGGACATCGTGAGGAGATCACCTGGACAGGTGGGACACGAGGGGAGATCACCTGGACAGGTGGGACACCATGAGGAGATCACCTGGACAGGTGGGACACAGGGGGAGATCACCTGGACAGGTGGGACATGGGGGGAGATCACCTGGACAGGTGGGACACAGGGGGAGATCACCTGGACAGGTGGGACACCATGAGGAGATCACCTGTCCCACCTGATCTCACCTGTCCAGGACTCCCCACTGAAGGCGGTGCAGATGCTGTGGGTGAACCTCATCATGGACACCTTGGCCTGTCCCACCTGTCCCATCTCACCTGTCCCATCTCACCTGTCCCATCTCACCTGTCCCACCTGTCCCACCTGTCCCATCTCACCTGTCCCGCCTGTCTCACCTGTCCAGGACTCTCCGCTGAAGGCGGTGCAGATGCTGTGGGTGAACCTCATCATGGACACCTTGGCCTGTCCCACCTGTCCCATCTCACCTGTCCCACCTGTCCCACCTGTCCCATCTCACCTGTCCCATCTCACCTGTCTCACCTGTCCCACCTGATCTCACCTGTCTCACCTGTCCAGGACTCTCCTCTGAAGGCGGTGCAGATGCTGTGGGTGAACCTCATCATGGACACCTTGGCGTCGCTGGCTCTGGCCACGGAGCCGCCCACGGAGGCGCTGCTGCTGCGCCGGCCCTACGGCCGCGACCACCCGCTGGTGTCCGGCACCATGCTGCGCAACATCCTGGGCCACGCCCTCTACCAGCTGCTGGTCATCTTCACCCTGCTCTTCGCTGGTCAGTGGTCAGCGGGGTCATCTGGGGTCACCTGGGGTCACCTGGGGTCATCTGGGGTCATCTGGGGTCACCTGGGGTCATCTGGGGTCATGGTGGGACATCCTGGGCCACGCCCTCTACCAGCTGCTGGTCATCTTCACCCTGCTCTTCGCTGGTCAGTGGTCAGCGGGGTCACCTGGGGTCACCTGGGGTCACCTGGGGTCACCTGGGGTCACCTGGGGTCATGGTGGGACATCCTGGGCCACGCCCTCTACCAGCTGCTGGTCATCTTCACCCTGCTCTTCGCTGGTCAGTGGTCACCTGGGGAGGGGTCACAGAGCCACGGCTGTGTCCCCACGAGTGTCCCCAGGGGTGTCCCCAGGGGTGTCCTGGTGTCCCCCTGTCCCTGAGGGTGTCCCCAATGTCCCCAATGTCCCCGATGTCCCCAGGGGTGTCCCCAATGTCCCTGAGGGTGTCCCCAATGTCCCCAATGTCCCCAGGGGTGTCCCCATGTCCCCAGGTGAGCGGCTGTTTGACATCGACAGTGGCCGTGGTGCCCCCCTGCACGCGCTGTCCCCATGGGTGTCCCCGTGTCCCCAGGGGTGTCCTGGTGTCCCCATGTCCCTGAGGGTGTCCCCAATGTCCCCAATGTCCCCAATGTCCCCAATGTCCCCAGGGGTGTCCCCAATGTCCCCAATGTCCCCAGAGGTGTCCCCAATGTCCCCAATGTCCCCAATGTCCCCAGAGGTGTCCCCATGTCCCTGAGGGTGTCCCCAATGTCCCCAGGGGTGTCCCCAATGTCCCCAATGTCCCCGATGTCCCCAGGTGAGCGGCTGTTTGACATCGACAGTGGCCGCGGGGCCCCCCTGCACGCGCTGTCCCCAGGGGTGTCCCTGTGTCCCCAGGGGTGTCCCTGTGTCCCCAGGGGTGTCCCCATGTCCCCGAGGGTGTCCCCAATGTCCCCGATGTCCCCAATGTCCCCAATGTCCCCGATGTCCCCAATGTCCCGGTGTCCCCAGGGGTGTCTCCAATGTCCCCGGTGTCCCCAGGTGAGCGGCTGTTTGACATCGACAGTGGCCGCGGTGCCCCCCTGCACGCGCTGTCCCCATGGGTGTCCCCGTGTCCCCAGGAGTGTCCCCATGTCCCCAGGGGTGTCCCCAATGTCCCCAGAGGTGTCCCCAATGTCCCCAATGTCCCCAGTGTCCCCATGTCCCTGAGGGTGTCCCCAATGTCCCCAGGGGTGTCCCCAGGGGTGTCCCCAATGTCCCCGATGTCCCCAGGTGAGCGGCTGTTTGACATCGACAGTGGCCGCGGGGCCCCCCTGCACGCGCTGTCCCCAGGGGTGTCCCTGTGTCCCCAGGGGTGTCCCCATGTCCCCGAGGGTGTCCCCAATGTCCCCAATGTCCCCAATGTCCCCAATGTCCCCGATGTCCCCAATGTCCCCGATGTCCCCAATGTCCCCAATGTCCCCGATGTCCCCAATGTCCCGGTGTCCCCAGGGGTGTCTCCAATGTCCCCAATGTCCCCAGGTGAGCGGCTGTTTGACATCGACAGTGGCCGCGGTGCCCCCCTGCACGCGCTGTCCCCATGGGTGTCCCCGTGTCCCCAGGGGTGTCCCCATGTCCCCAGGGGTGTCCCCAATGTCCCCAGAGGTGTCCCCAATGTCCCCAATGTCCCCAGTGTCCCCATGTCCCCGAGGGTGTCCCCAATGTCCCCAATGTCCCCAGGTGAGCGGCTGTTTGACATCGACAGTGGCCGCGGGGCCCCCCTGCACGCGCTGTCCCCAGGGCTGTCCCTGTGTCCCCAGGGGTGTCCCTGTGTCCCCAATGTCCCCAGGGGTGTCCCTGTGTCCCCAGGGGTGTCCCCATGTCCCCGAGGGTGTCCCCAATGTCCCCGATGTCCCCAATGTCCCCAATGTCCCCGATGTCCCCAATGTCCCCGGTGTCCCCAATGTCCCCAATGTCCCCAATGTCCCCAGAGGTGTCCCCAATGTCCCCAATGTCCCCAGTGTCCCCATGTCCCCGAGGGTGTCCCCAATGTCCCCGGTGTCCCCAGGTGAGCGGCTGTTTGACATCGACAGTGGCCGCGGTGCCCCCCTGCACGCGCCGCCCTCCGAGCACTTCACCATCATCTTCAACACCTTCGTGCTGATGCAGCTCTGCAACGAGCTCAACGCGCGCAAGCTGCACGGCGAGAGGAACGTCTTCGGGGGGGTCTGCGGGAACCCCACCTTCTGTGGGATAGTCCTGGGGACCTTCATCGTGCAGGTAACACACCTGGGGGTACACCTGAACACACCTGAACACACCTGAGATACACCTGAACACACCTGAGATACACCTGAACACACCTGAGATACACCCAGTGAGGGTTTGGGATATGGGAACGTCTTCGGGGGGGTCTGCGGGAACCCCACCTTCTGTGGGATAGTCCTGGGGACCTTCATCGTGCAGGTAACACACCTGGGGGTACACCTGAACACACCTGGGTACACCTGAACACACCTGAGCACACCTGAGATACACCTGGGTACACCTGAGATACACCTGAACACACCTGAACACACCTGAACACACCTGAGATACACCTGAACACACCTGAGATACACCTGGGTACACCTGAGATACACCTGAACACACCTGAACACACCTGAACACACCTGAACACACCTGAACACACCTGAGATACACCTGAACACACCTGAACACACCCGGGATACACCTGAACACACCTGGGATACACCTGAACACACCTGGGATACACCTGAACACACCTGGGTACACCTGAGATACACCTGAACACACCTGAACACACCTGAACACACCTGAACACACCTGAATACACCTAAACACACCTGAGATACACCTGAACACACCTGGGTACACCTGAGATACACCTGAACACACCTGAACACACCTGAACACACCTGAACACACCTGAACACACCTGAGTACACTGGGGATACACCTGGAGACAGCTGGGAACATCTGGGGACACACCTGGGGACATGGAGGTGTCTGTTTGGTCTCTGTGGGGTGTCCAGGTGTCCCCAGGTGTACCCAGGTGTGTCCAGGTGTGTCCCCAGGTGTATCCAGGTGTGTCCCCAGCTGTCCCCAGGTGTCCCCAGGTGTCCCCAGGTGTGTCCCCAGCTGTCCCCAGGTGTGTCCCCAGGTGTCCCCAGGTGTGTCCCCAGGTGTCCCCAGGTGTATCCAGGTGTCCCCAGGTGTGTCACCTGTCTCTCCGCAGGTGTTGATTGTCCAGTTTGGGGGGTGTCAGGGTGTGTCCAGGTGTGTCCCCAGGTGTCCCCAGGTGTGTCCCCAGGTGTCCCCAGGTGTGTCCCCAGGTGTGTCCAGCTGTCCCCAGCTGTCCCCAGGTGTCCCCAGGTGTCCCCAGGTGTCCCCAGGTGTCCCCAGGTGTGTCCCCAGGTGTCCCCAGGTGTCCCCAGGTGTCCCCAGCTGTCCCCAGGTGTGTCCCCAGGTGTGTCACCTGTCTCTCCGCAGGTGTTGATTGTCCAGTTTGGGGGGTGTCAGGGTGTATCCAGGTGTGTCCCCAGCTGTCCCCAGGTGTCCCCAGGTGTCCCCAGCTGTCCCCAGGTGTATCCAGGTGTCCCCAGGTGTCTCAGGTGTCCCCAGGTGTGTCACCTGTCTCTCCGCAGGTGTTGATTGTGCAGTTTGGGGGGAAGCCGTTCAGCTGCTCCCCCCTCAGTGCTGAGCAGTGGCTCTGGTGCCTCTTCGTGGGCGTGGGGGAGCTCGTCTGGGGGCAGGTACGGAGACCCCAGACCCAAATGGGACCCCAGACCCAAATCAGACCCCTGACCCCAATGGGACCCCAGACCCCAATGGGACCCCTGACCCCAATGGGACCCCTGACCCAAATCAGACCCCAGACCCAAATGGGGACCCCAGACCCAAATCAGACCCCTGACCCCAATGGAGACCCCAGACCCAAATGGGACCCCTGACCCCAATGGGACCCCTGACCCCAATGGGACCCCTGACCCAAATCAGACCCCTGACCCCAATGGGACCCCTGACCCAAATCAGACCCCAGACCCAAATCAGACCCCAGACCCAAACGGGACCCCAGACCCAAATCAGACCCCAGACCCAAATGGGGACCCCAGACCCAAACAGGACCCCTGACTCAAATGGGGACCCCAGACCCAAATCAGACCTCAGACCCACTGACCCCTGAGTGACCCCTGGGTGACCCCAATGACCCCTGGGTGACCCCTGGGTGACCTCACTGACCCCTGAGTGACCCCTGGGTGACCTCACTGACCCCTGGGTGACCCCTGGGTGACCCCTGGGTGCCCCCCAGGTCCTGGTCAGTGTCCCCGGGGGTCCGCAGTGTCCCGGTGGCTCTCGGTGGCCGGAGGGCTCGGACCCCGCTGACCCCTGAGTGACCCCTGAGTGCCCCCAGTGACCCCTGGGTGACCTCACTGACCCCTGGGTGACCCCTGGGTGACCCCAATGACCCCTGGGTGACCCCTGGGTGCCCCCCAGGTCCTGGTCAGTGTCCCCGGGGGTCCGCAGTGTCCGGGTGGCTCTCGGTGGCCGGAGGGCTCGGACCCCGCTGACCCCTGAGTGACCCCTGGGTGACCTCACTGACCCCTGGGTGACCCCTGGGTGACCCCAGTGACCCCTGGGTGCCCCCCAGGTCCTGGTCAGTGTCCCCGGGGGTCCGCAGTGTCCCGGTGGCTCTCGGTGGCCGGAGGGCTCGGACCCCGCTGACCCCTGAGTGACCCCTGGGTGACCTCACTGACCCCTGGGTGCCCCCTGGGTGCCCCCACTGACCCCTGGGTGACCCCTGGGTGCCCCCCAGGTCCTGGTCAGTGTCCCCGGGGGTCCGCAGTGTCCCGGTGGCTCTCGGTGGCCGGAGGGCTCGGACCCCGCTGACCCCTGAGTGACCCCTGAGTGCCCCCAGTGACCCCTGGGTGACCTCACTGACCCCTGGGTGTCCCCTGGGTGCCCCCACTGACCCCTGAGTGACCCCTGGGTGCCCCCACTGACCCCTGGGTGACCCCTGGGTGCCCCCCAGGTCCTGGTCAGTGTCCCCGGGGGTCCGCAGTGTCCCGGTGGCTCTCGGTGGCCGGAGGGCTCGGACCCCGCTGACCCCTGAGTGACCCCTGGGTGCCCCCAGTGACCCCTGGGTGCCCCCACTGACCCCTGGGTGACCCCTGAGTGCCCCCACTGACCCCTGGGTGACCCCAGTGACCCCTGGGTGCCCCCCAGGTCCTGGTCAGTGTCCCCGGGGGTCCGCAGTGTCCCGGTGGCTCTCGGTGGCCGGAGGGCTCGGACCCCGCTGACCGCTCCGAGCTGGACGCGGCCGAGCTGCGCCGGGGGAAGGTTCTGTGGGTCAGGGGCTTGAGCCGCATCCAGACCCAGGTGAGGAGACCCCTCCCCAAAATAAACCCCCCCAAAAATTCCATTTCATCCCCAAAAATTACAGGGGAGGGAAAAAAATCCCAAAATTTGGGAATTCCCAGGGGAAAAATGGGGAAAAAAATGGGGGAAAAATGGGGGGTTTGGGGTCTTTTAGGGGAGGATTTTGGGGGTTTGATTTAGGGGAGGGGTCTCCTGCTCCTCCCCCCCCAAATCCTTCTATTTTAACCCCAAATTTGGGGATTTTTGGGGGAAATTTGGGGATTTTTGGGGAAAATTTGGGGATTTTTGTGGAAATTTGGGGATTTTTGTGGGAAAATTTGGGATTTTTGTGGAAATTTTGAGATCTTTGGGGGAAATTTGGGGATTTTTGTGGGAAATTTTGAGATTTTTGTGGAAATTTTGAGATCTTTGGGGGAAATTTGGGGATTTTTGTGGGAAATTTGGGGATTTTTGTGGAAATTTGGGGATTTTGGGGGAAATTTGGGAGTTTTTTTGGGGCGGGTCTCAATTTAGGGGTGATTAAAATGAGATTTTTTTTTTAATGAGGGTGGGGGTCCCTTTATATTTTTGGGGTGTCCCCCCCCAAATAGGGGATTAAAACCACCCGGATTTCTTTTTGGGGGGGTCCTTTGATATTTTCACGCCCCCCCCTCAATTCCCACCCCCCAAAATGTGGATTAAAAACACCAGGATTTTTTTGGGTGGGGGTCTTTTAATTTATTTATGAATATGAGGGGGGGTCCCTTTATATTTTTGGGTGTACCCCCCCAAAATGTGGATTAAAAACACCGGGATTTTTTTTTGGGGGGGGGTCCTTTGATATTCTTGTGCCCCCCCCTCAATTCCCACCCCCCAAAATGTGGATTAAAAACACCAGGATTTTTTTGGGGTGGGGGTCTTTTAATTTATTTATGAAGATGAGGGGGGGTCCCTTTATATTTTTGGGGTGTCCCCCCCCAAATTTGGATTAAAAACACCGCGATTTTTTTGGGGGGGGGGGTCCTTTGATATTTTCACGCCCCCCCTCACTCCCTTTTCCCCTCCCCCCCCCCAGATGAGGGTGGTCCGCGCCTTCCGCAGCAATTTGGGGGGGGGTCCCCCCCCTTTGCCCCGCCCGGAGCCGCCCCCCCTGGGGCTGGTCTTGGGGGGGGGGGGGTCCTTTCGGGGTGCCCCCCCACGCCGAGCTGATTTTCGGGGACACCCGGGACATTCCCCTCATCGACGACACCGACGCCGAGAGCGAAGCCCCCCCGATCCGCCCCTCCCCCCGCCCCGCCCCTCCCCCCCCCAACCGCAACAACAACCACCGGGCCCCCCTCCCCCCCCCGCCCCTCCCCCCCCGCCCCACAGCCTCGAGACCTCGCTCTGAGCTGGGGGGGGGGGGGGAACCCCAAAATTTTCACACCCCCCCCCCCTTAAATTGGGGACCCCCCCTCAAATTTGGGACCCCCCCCTTTAAATTTGGGAGCCCCTCCCCCTTAAATTTGGGACCCCCCCCTTAAATTGGGGACCCCCCCCTTGAATTTGGGACCCCCCCCCTTTAAATTTGGGAGCCCCTCCCCCTTAAACTGGGGACCTCCCCTCAAATTTGGGATCTCCCCCTTAAATTGGGGAACCCCCCCTTAAATTGGGGACCCCCCCTCAAATTTGGGACCTCCCTCTCTTAAATTGGGACCCCCCCCTTAAATTGGGGACCCCCCCCTCAAATTTGGGAGCCCCCCTTAAATTGGGGACCCCCCCTCTTATTTGGGATCTCCCCTCTTAAATTGGGACCCCCCCCTCCAATTTTGGGAGCCCCCCCCTCAAATTTGGGACCCCCCCTTAAATTTGGGAGCCCCCCCCCCACCTCCAAATTCGAAAACCCCTCCCTCCTCAAATTTGGGAATTTCCCCCTCTCAAATTCCCCCCTCCCCAAATTGGGGACCCCTCCCTAAATTCGAACCCCCCCCCATAAATTTGGGAATTTCCCCCTCTCAAATTTCCCCCCCCTCGAATTGGGGACCCCTCCCCTAATTGGGGACCCCCCCCCCTTCAAATTTGGGAATTTCCCGCTCTCAAACTGCCCCCCCCCATTGGAGACCCCTCCCCAAATTGGGACCCCCCCCGACCCCACCCCGAATTGCCCCTCCCCCAACCCGCGTTTTATTTTGGGGGGGGGGGGAGATTTTAATCAATTAATTTATTGAGGTTTAATTGATGTAATTATTTATTAAAGAGGGGGGGGCGCGCACGGGGTGGGGACCCCTCCCCCCATGGGCGCCCCCTCCCCAGAATTAAACACGGCCGAGGCTGGGGGGGGTCGCTGTGGAGTTTTTTTTTGGGGGGGGGGGCGGATTTGGGGAGGGGTCTCTTTGTCCTGGGGGGGGGAGGGGAATTTGAGGGGGGGGCGTTTTGTCCGTGGGGTTTTTTTTTTTTTGGGGGGGGGGTCCTGCCTGGTTTTGGGGGTTTTTTGGGGGGGTCCCTCAGTTTATGAGGGGGGGTCCCCTCAGTTTATGGGGTTTTTTGGGGGGGGGATTTTTTTGGGGGGGGGTTTTGATGGGGGGGATTTTTTGGGGGGGGAATTTTTTTTGGGGGGGGATTTTTTTTGGGGAGGGGTCCCGGGGGTTT
>JBBLMP010000064.1:39623-72834 GCA_038429875.1 Poecile montanus
TTTTAAGGAACTTCCCGCCTCCTTTAAGCCCCGCCCCTCGCTCTCTTAAAGGGGCCGCGCTCTCCCGGTCCCCACCGCCGCCGCCATGTTCCTCCGCCGCCTCCCGGCCGCCGCCATCGCCACTATCGCGACAGTCGCGACCCCGCGGGGCCTCGCCACGGCCGGGGGGGAGGGGCGGCAGCTGCTGCTGCGCCAGGTGGGGGAGGGGCGGCCGAAAAGGGGGCGGGGGGGGGGAAGGGTTTAATCGGGGGGGGGGGGGGGGAGGGGAGGGATCAAAGGTCACGGGGGTGGGGGAGGGGGGGAAACGTCACTGGGGGGGGGAGGGGAGGGGGAGGGGATTTGGGGGGATTTGGGGGGGATTTGGTGGTTTTGGAAGATTTTGGGGGATTTTAGGGGATTTGGGGGTTTTTTGGGTGGATTTTGGTGTTTTGGGGGGATTTTAGGGGATTTTGGGGTTTTCTGGGGAGATTTTGGTGATTTTTTGGGTGGATTTTGGTGATTTTGGGTTTTTTGGGTGGATTTTGGTGTTTTGGGGGGATTTTGGTGATTTTGGTGTTTTTGGGGGGGATTTTGGTGTTTTTTAAAGGGATTTTTGGGGGGATTTTGGTGTTTTTGGAATATTTTGGGCGATTTTGGTGGGATTTGGGGGGAATTTTTGTGGTTTTGGGGAGGTTTCCGGTGGGTTCCAGGTGATTTTAGGGAGTTTTTTAAGGAATTTCATTTTTTCGGGTGTTTTTTTTGGGGTTTTTAGGGAGTTTTTGGGATGCTTTGGGTGGATTTGGGGTGAATTTCAAGATTTTTAGTGTTTCAGGCTGTTCTCAGGCAGGTTTTGGGAAGTTTCTGGCTCTTTTGGGATATTTTTTGGCAGTTTTTGGGATGATTTGGCTGATTTTCACTATTTTTGATGCTTTGTGCTGTTTTCAGGGAGTTTTTAGGAAGTTTTAAGGAGATTTTGGGATTTTTATGGCATTTTCAGCCCATTTTGAGTCCTTTTTCTGCCACTTCCCAGACATTTTCTCCATTTTTCACACCTTTTCCTCTCCAGGCCCCTTTTATCCTCTTCCACCCCATTTTTTCCCAATTTCCCCATTTTTGGGTTTTTTTTGTGGATGATTTGTCTGATTTTCACTATTTTTGATGCTTTGTGCTGTTTTTAGCGAGTTTTTGGGCAATTTCAGGCAGTTTTCTATCTAATTTCAGGCATTTTTATGGAGTTTTTGGGATGCTTTGGCTGATTTTCACATTTTTTGATGGTTTCTGCCATTTTTACGAAGTTTTTAGGAAATTTTAAGGAACTTTGGGATTTTTATGGAGTTTTCAGCCCATTTGGAGTTATTTTTGGGGAGTTTCTGGGCAAATTTGAGTCCTTTTTATTTCATTTCCCAAACTCTTTCCCCGTTTTTCACACCTTTTCCTCTCCAGGCCCCTTTTAGCCTCTTCCACCCCATTTTTTCCAATTTCCCGATTTTTTGGGGTTTTTTTGGGGATGATTTGTCAGATTTTCACTATTTTTGTTGCTTTGTGCCGTTTTCCTGAGTTTTCAGGGATTTTTGGGGCTATTTTTGGGCATTTTTACCGCATTTTCAGCCCATTTTGAGTCCTTTTTCCAAACTCTTTCCCCGTTTTTCACACCTTTTCCTCTCCAGGCCCCTTTTAGCCCCTCCCACCCCATTTTTTCCCAATTTCCCCATTTTTCAGGGTGTTTTTCCTCCCCTTTCCCAGCTCTTCGAGGCCTCCTCCTGCACCTACACCTACCTGCTGGCCGACGCCCGCAGCGGCGACGCCGTCATCATCGACCCCGTGCTGGAGACGGTGCCCCGGGACCTGCGGCTGCTGCGGGAGCTCGGCCTCACCCTGCGCTACGCAGGTGCGGCCCCGCCCACCCGGGACACGCCCCTTTTGACCCCGCCCACCTGCTCCTTTAATCCCCTCCCACCTGTTTGAAAAGCACCCGGAAGGCGCTGGCCCTTTAAGAGTTTCCTATGTGTCCCTTTGGCCCCGCCCACCCAGGACACGCCCCTTTTAGCCCCGCCCACCTGCTCCTTTAAGTTCCTCCCACCTGTTGAATAGTGTCTATAAGGTGCTGGCCCTTTAAGAGCTGCCCATGTGTCCCTTTGGCCCCGCCCACCCGGGACACGCCCCTTTTGACCCCGCCCACCTGGGTTTTAAGCCCCTCCCACCAGCCTAAACACTGCTCATAAGGTGCTGGCCCTTTAAGAGCCGCCCGTGTGGGCCTTTAAGCCCCTCCCACAGTGCCACGCCCCTTTTGACCCCGCCCACGCGGTCCTTTAAGCCCCTCCCACTTGTCTGAAAAGCATCTATAAGGCGCTGGCCCTTTAAGAGCTGCCTGTGTGTCCCTTTGGCCCCGCCCACCTGCTCCTTTAAGCTCCTCCCACCTGTTTGAATAGTGTCCATAAGGTGCTGGCCCTTTAAGAGATGTCTCTGTGTCCTTTGGCCCCGCCCACAGCAGACACGCCCCTTTAAACCCCGCCCACCGGCTCCTTTAAGCTCCTCCCACCTGTTTGAAAAGCATTTATAAGGTGCTGGCCCTTTAAGAGTTTCCTATGTGCTCCTTTGGCCCCGCCCACCCAGGACACGCCCCTTTAAACCCCGCCCACCGGCTCCTTTAAGCTCCTCCCACCTGTTTGAAAAGCGTCCATAAGGTGCTGGCCCTTTAAGAGCCGCCCACGTGGTCATTTAAGCCCCTCCCACAGCACCACGCCCCCTTAAACCCCGCCCACCACATCCTTTAAGCCCCTCCCACTGCCCTAACCACTGTTTATACGGCGCTGGCCCTTTAAGAGCTGCCCGTCTCCCCTTAGGCCCCGCCCCCATGGTCCTTTAAGCCCCTCCCACCCATTTAAAAGCCGCTGCCCCTTTAAGAGCCGCCCACGTGGTCATTTAAGCCCCTCCCACAGCGCCACGCCCCCTTAAACCCCGCCCACCCGGCCCTTACTGGGAGTCACTGGGAGTCACTGGAGTTACTGGGAGTCACTGGGGGTGGGCGGAGCCTCTCCGTGACGTCATCCCCCTCTCTCTCCGCGTGTCCCCTGCCGATGACGTCACGGCGCAGCCAACACGCACTGCCACGCGGATCACGTGACCGGGTCGGGCGCGCTCCGGCGCGCGCTCGGCTGCGCCAGCGCCGCCTCCCGCGCCAGCGGCGCATGCGCGGACCTGAGGCTGGGGGAGGGGGACGAGCTGCGCTTCGGGGAGTTCGTGAGGAGCCCCTCCCCCACCCCCGGGATGAGGGGGGGATGGGGGAGGGTGGGGGAGGGGGGTTTGGGGGGATATGGGGTGGGGGAGGGGGGATATGGGGTGGGGGGAGGGGAATTGGGGGGGGTTTGGGGTGGGGGAGGGGCGGTTTGGGGGGGGTTGGGGTGGGGGAGGGGGACGAGCTGCGCCTCGGGGAGTTCGTGAGGAGCCCCTCCCCCACCCCCGGGGATGAGGGGGGGATGGGGGGAGGGTGGGGGAGGGGAGTTTGGGGGGGTTTGGGGTGGGGGAGGGGGATTATGGGGTGGGGGAGGGGGGTTTGGGGTGGGGGAGGGGGGGGTTGGGGTGGGGGAGGGGGATATGGGGAGGGGAAAGGGGATTTGGGGTGGGGGAGGGGTGGGATAAGGTGGGGGAGGGGTGGTTTGGATGGGGGAGGGGAATTTTGGGGGGGAGGAGGGATTTGGGGTGGGGGAGGGGTGGGATAAGGTGGGGGAGGGGGATTATGGGGTGGGGGAGGGGGATTTGGGTTCCCCCTGAGTGGATTTCGGGGTTCCCAGTTTAATTTTGGGGTTCCCAGTTTGATTTTCGGGGTTCCCAGTTTGGATTTTTGGGGTTCCCAGTTTAATTTCGGGGTTCCCAGTTTGATTTCGGGGTTCCAGTTTAATTTTGGGGTTCCCAGTTTGATTTCCGGGGTTCCCAGTTTGGATTTTGGGGTTCCCAGTTCACTTTTCGGGGTTCCCAGTTTGATTTTCGGGGTTCCCAGTTTAATTTTGGGTTTCCCAGTTTGATTTTTGTGGGTCTCAGGGGGTTTTCTGGGGTTCCCAGTTTGGATTTTGGGGTTCCAGTTTGATTTTTGGGGGTCTCGGGGTTTTCTGGGGTTCCCAGTTTAATTTCGGGTTTCCAGTTCACTTTTCGGGGTTCCCAGTTTAATTTTGGGGTTCCCAGTTTGATTTCGGGGTTCCCAGTTCACTTTTCGGGGTTCCCAGTTTGATTTCGGGGTTCCCAGTTTGGATTTTGGGGTTCCCAGTTTGATTTTCGGGGTTCCCAGTTTAATTTCGGGGTTCCCAGTTTGATTTCGGGATTCCCAGTTTGATTTTTGGGTTCCCAGTTTGATTTTTGGGGTCCCCAGGCGCTGCGCGTGGTCCCCACCCCCGGCCACACCCCCGGCTGCGTCACTTTTGTTCTGGATGATTCCAGCATGGCCTTCACCGGGGACGCGCTGCTGATCCGGGGCTGCGGCCGCACCGACTTCCAGCAGGGTAACTGGGACGGACTGGGAGCCACTGGGAGCGACTGGGAGGGACTGGGAGCCACTGGGAGGGACTGGGAGGGACTGGGAGGGGATTGGGAAGGACTGGGAGGGAACTGGGAGGGACTGGGAGGGACTGGGAGGGGATTGGGAGGGACTGGGAGGGACTGGGATGGACTGGGAGGGACTGGGAGGGGATTGGGAGGGAACTGGGAGGGACTGGGAGGGACTGGGAGGGGATTGGGATGGACTGGGAGGGACTGGGAGGGGATTGGGAGGGAACTGGGAGGGACTGGGAGGGACTGGGAGGGACTGGGAGGGGATTGGGATGGACTGGGAGGGACTGGGAGGGGATTGGGAAGGACTGGGAGGGAACTGGGAGGGACTGGGAGGGACTGGGAGGGACTGGGAGGGGATTGGGATGGACTGGGAGGGACTGGGATGGACTGGGAGGGACTGGGAGGAACTGGGAGGGACTGGGATGGGTTTAGAGGGGGTTCGGGCTCATTGGGAATGAACTGGGAGGAACTGGGAGTTACTGGGATGGACTGGGATGGGTTTGGGAGCCACTGGGATGGACTGGGAATGGACTGGGAGGGAACTGGGAGTTACTGGGATGGACTGGGATGAACTGGGATGGGTTCGGGCTCATTGGGAATGGACTGGGAGAGAACTGGGAGTTACTGGAATGAACTGGGAATGAATTGGGAATGAACTGGGATGAACTGGGAATGAACTGGGAGTTACTGGGATGAACTGGGATGAACTGGGGATGAACTGGGAATGAACTGGGATGAACTGGGGATGAACTGGGATGAACTGGGATGGGTTTGGGAGTTACTGGGATGAACTGGGGATGAACTGGGAGTTACTGGGGATGGACTGGAATGAACTGGGCGTGTCCGATGACGTCACTTCCCCTCCCCCCAGGCTGTGCCCGCACCCTGCACCGCTCGGTGCACGAGAGAATCTTCACCCTCCCCGAGAGCTGCCGCGTCTACCCCGGGCACGACTACGCGGGTGGGGGAGGGGCCGGGGGTGGGGGAGGGGCCACGGGGTGGGGGAGGGGCTGGGGGGTGGGGGAGGGGAGGGGGGAGGTCCCAGTAACCCATCCCAGTTTGTCCCAGTTCATCCCAGTTCATCCCAGTTCAACCCAGTCCATCCTTAACCCAACCCCGGGCACGACTACGCGGGTGGGGGAGGGGCCACCGGGGTGGGGGAGGGGCTGGGGGGGAGGGGCAGGTCCCATTAACCCACCCCAGTCTGTCCCAGTGACCCATCCCAGTTCATCCCAGTCCATCCCAGTCCATCCTTCACCCAACCCCGGGCACGACTACGCGGGTGGGGGAGGGGCCCAGGGTGGGGGAGGGGCCACGGGGTGGGGGAGGGGAGGGGGAGGTCCCAGTAACCCCCCACAGTCTGTCCCAGTTCATCCCAGTTCATCCCAGTTCATCCCAGTCCATCCCAGTCCATCCCAGTCCATCCTTTACCCAACCCCAGGCACAACTATGCGGGTGGGGGGAGGGGCCCAGGGTGGGGGAGGGGCCCCGGGGTGGGGGAGGGGCACGTCCCATTAACCCACCCCAGTTCGTCCCAGTCCATCCCAGTCCATCCCAGTCCATCCTTCACCCAACCCCGGGCACGACTACGCGGGTGGGGGAGGGGCCGGGGGTGGGGGAGGGGCCACGGGGTGGGGGAGGGGCGGTGGGGGTGGGGGGAGGTCCCATTAACCCATCCCAGTTCATCCCAGTTCATCCCAGTTCAACCCAGTCCATCCCAGTTCATCCCAGTCCATCCTTCACCCAACCCTGGGCATGGCTCTGGGGCTGGGGGAGGGGCCACGGGGTGGGGGAGGGGCTGGGGGGAGGGGCCACAGGGTGGGGGAGGTCCCAGTAACCCCCCACAGTCTGTCCCCAGTCCATCCCAGTCCATCCCAGTTCAACCCAGTCCATCCTTCACCCAACCCCCGGCACGGCTACGCGGGTGGGGGAGGGGCCACGGGGTGGGGGAGGGGCCACGGGGTGAGGGAGGGGCTGGGGGGGGAGGGGCAGGTCCCATTAACCCACCCCAGTTCATCCCAGTTCATCCCAGTTCATCCCAGTCCATCCCAGTTCATCCCAGTCCGTCCTTCACCCAACCCCCGGCACGGCTACGCGGGTGGGGGAGGGGCCCACGGGGTGGGGGAGGGGCGGTGGGGGTGGGGGGTCACACCAGTAACCCATCCCAGTTTGTCCCAGTCCTTCCCAGTTTGTCCCAGTCCACCTCAAGGAACAAGGGGTCACTCAGGGGTCACTCAGGGTCACTCAGAGGTCACTCAGGGGTCACTGGGGGGTCACTCAGGGGTCACCCAGGGGTCACTCAGGGTCACTCAGGGGTCATTGGGGTCACTCAGGGTCACCCAGGGGTCACCCAGGGGTCACTCAGAGGTCATTGGGGTCACTCAGGGGTCACTCAGGGTCACTCAGGGGTCACTCAGGGGTCATTGGGGTCACTCAGGGGTCACTCAGGGGTCACTCAGAGGTCACTCAGGGGTCACTCAGGGGTCATTGGGGTCCCTCAGGGTCACTCAGGGGTCACTCAGAGGTCACTCAGGGGTCACTCAGGGGTCATTGGGGTCACTCAGGGGTCACTCAGGGGTCACCCAGGGGTCACTCAGGGGGTCACTGAGAGGTCCCGGCCCCTCCCCCCAGGCCACACGGTCTCCACGGTGGGGGAGGAGCGGCGCCACAACCCCCGCCTGACCCTCGGCGCCGACGACTTCGTGGCCCTGATGGAGCGGCTGGAGCTGCCCCGCCCCCGCCTGATGGGTGCGGCCCCTCCCCCACCCTCCCGGCCCCTCCCCCACCCCCCTGACCCCGCCCCCACCCCGGTAACCCCGCCCCTTTCTGCCCCTCCCCCCCCCCTCCTCCCAGACATCGCCATCCCGGCCAATCTGCGCTGCGGGATCCAGGACGAGGCGTAGCCACGCCCACTTCCGGTAGAAACCACGCCCGCTTTCGGTGGAAACCACGGGACTCTTTCCTCTCAAACCACGCCCACTTCCGGTGGAAACCGCACCCACTTCCGGCTCTAACCACGCCCACTTCGGTGGAAACCACGCCCATTTATGAGTGAAGCCACTTCCGGTTTTCCCCTCAAACCACGCCCACTTCCGGTGGAGACCACGCCCAGTTCCGACCTCAAACCCCAATCACTTCCGGGTGAAGCCACGCCCACTTCCGGCTCGAACCACGCCCACTCCTGTGTGGATCCACTGTCATTTCCGGCTCAAACCACGCCCACTTCCGGCTCAAAACACGCCCAGTTTCCACTCGGACCACGCCCACTTCCGGTTGAACCCGCACCCGGATTTTAACTCCAACCGCGGTCACTTCCGGGTGAAGCCCCGCCCACTTCCGGTTCAAACCACGCCCCCTTTGACGCGGAGGACGCTGGGAGCCCCCGGTGGCCCCGCCCCCTCGGTCCCGCCCCCTCGGCACGTTTCAGCCAATCAGAATAAAGCGGCTCCGAGGCTGAAAGTGGGCGTGGCTTAATGGGGGAAGGGGGCGTGGTTTAATGAGGATGAGTAAGCAGGGGGCGTGGCTTAATGGGGTGAGAGGGAAAGGGGGCGTGGTTTAATGGGGAAAGGGGGCGTGGCTTAATTGGGATGGAAAAGGGGGCGTGGTTTAATGGGGATTAGGGAAAGGGGGCGTGGTTTAATGGGGAAGGGGGCGTGGTTTAATGAGGATGAGGAAAGGGGGGGCGTGGTTTAATGGGGATGATGAAAGGGGGCGTGGTTTAATGAGAAAGAGGAAAAAGGGGGTGTGGTTTAATGGGGAAAGGGGGCGTGGCTTAGTGGGGATGGGGGAAGGGGGCGTGGTTTAATGGGGATGAGGAAAGGGGGCGTGGTTTAATGGGAAAGGGGGCGTGATTTAATGGGGATGATGATGAAAAGGGGGGCGTGGCTTAATGGGGATGAGGAAAGGGGGCGTGGTTTAATGATGATGAGGAAAAAGGAAGCGTGGTTTAATGAGAATGGGGCGTGGTTTAATGGGGAAAGGGGCGTGGTTTAATGAGGAAGATGAAAAGGGGGCGTGGCCTCGCGGCGGATCAAGCCCCGCCCCCTTTTTCCCTCCAGGTGAGGCGGAAGTGACGTCACGGCCCCTCCCCCACGCGGCCAGGTGCGCTCGCGGCGGCTCCGGGGGGTCCCGGAGGGGGAGGGGGAGGAAGAGGAGGGGGGGGGGAGGGGAGGGCGGACCCCGCCCCGCCCCCACCCCCGGGTCCGGTGACCTTTGACCCCCCCCGGGGCTCCCATGGTGCAACGCGGCGGGGGAGAGACCCCCCCTCCCCCCGCGGGGGGGGAGAGGAGAGCGCAGGGGTGAGACTGGGATGGACTGGGATGGACTGGGATGGACTGGGAGGGACTGGGATGGACTGGGATGGACTGGGATGGACTGGGAGAGACTGGGATGGACTGGGAGGGGGCTGGGATGGACTGGGAGCAACTGGGAGGGACTGGGATATACTGGGAGAGACTGGGAGGGACTGGGAGGGGGCTGGGATATACTGGGATATACTGGGATGGACTGGGATGGACTGGGAGGGGGCTGGGAGAGACTGGGATCGGACTGGGATATACTGGGATGGACTGGGATGGACTGGGAGGGACTGGGAGAGACTAGGATGGACTGGGAGGGGGCTGGGATCGGACTGGGATGGGACTGGGATGGACTGGGATATACTGGGAGGGGGCTGGGAGAGACTGGGATCGGACTGGGATGGACTGGGAGCAACTGGGAGGGACTGGGAGAGACTGGGATATACTGGGAGAGGGACTTGGATGGGACTGGTTTATACTGGGAGGGACTGGGGGGCACTGGGAGCGACTGGGAGTAACTGGGATGGGACTGGGATGGGACTGGGAGAGACTGAGAGGGGACTGGGAGCAACTGGTAGGGGGTTGGGATGGACTGGGATATACTGGGAGAGCACTGGGATGGACTGGGATGGGACTGGGATGGGACTGGGATGGGACTGGGATGGACTGGGACAAACTGGGAGGGACTGCGAGCAACTGGGGGGCACCGGCGGGAACTGGGAGAGGGACTGGGATGGACTGGGACAAACTGGGAGGGACTGGGAGGCCTCACGGCAGCACCGGGACGAACTGGGAAAGGTCCAGTTTGGACTGGGTTATACTGGGATGGGACTGGGAGGGGAACTGGGAGAAACTGGGAGGGAACTGGGGGGCACTGGGACAAACTGGGATGGACTGGGAGCAACTGGGGGGCACTGGTGGGAACTGGGAGAGACTGGGAGAGGGACTGGGAGGGACTGGGATAGACTGGGACAAACTGGGAGGGACTGGGATGGGACTGGGAGGGGAACTGGGACAAACTGGGAGGGACTGGGAAGGACTGGGAGAGACTGGGAGAGGGACTGGGGGGAACTGGGACAAACTGGGAGGGGAACTGGGAGGCACTGGGACAAACTGGGACAAACTGGGAGGGAACTGGGGGGGAAACTGGGAAGCCCAACTGGTCCAAACTGGTCCGAACTGGTCCGAACTGGTCTGAACTGGGAGCCAGGACGGGACGGCGGCGGCGCTGGAGGGGCTGAGGCTGGAGGTGCGCCCCTCCCCCACCCTGCCCCTCCCCCCTCCCCCAACCCCGCCCCGCCCCTCCCCCCACCCCAACCGGTCCGACCAGGGCGGGGCCCCTCCCCCACCCCCGCCCCTCCCCCACCCCCGGGCGCTGCTCCCAGAGCGGGGGGGGAGGGGAAAAATAAACCCCCAATGACGTCACTCCCGCCCCTCCCCCACCCCCGCCCCTCCCCCACCCCCGGGCGCTCCTCTCGGAGTGGGGGGAGGGGAAAAGAGGCAATGACGTCACTCCCGCCCCTCCCCCACCCCCCCGTTTCAGGCCGAGCCCCCCCCGCAGGAGGAGGAGGGGGGGGGAGGGGCGGCGGCGGTGACGTCAGCGGCGGGGCCGGCGGTGACGTCAGAGACGGTGACGTCAGCGGTGACGGCGGGGGGGCAGGTGGGGGATGGGGGGGAGGGGATTTTTGGGGGGGATTTTGGGGGATTTTGGGTGATTTTGGGGTAAATTTTGGTGATTTTGGGTAATTTGGGTGATTTCGAGGGGATTTTGGGGTGATTTTGGGTAATTTTGGGTGTTTTGGGGTGATTTTGGGTGATTTTGGGGTCATTTTTGGTGATTTTGGGTAATTTGGGTGATTTCGAGGTGAATTTGGGGTGATTTTTGGGTGATTTTGGGTAATTTTGGGTGTTTTGGGGTGATTTTGGGTAATTTTGGGTGATTTTGGGGTCATTTTTGGTGATTTGGGGTAATTTGGGTGATTTCGAGGTGATTTTGGGTCATTTTGTGTAATTTTGGGTGTTTTGGGGATGATTTCTGGTGATTTCGGGGTGGTTTTGGCTGATTTTGGGGGTGAACAGTGAATTTCAGTGATTTCGGGTGATTTTGGCGTCATTTTCGGGTAATTTGGGTAATTTTGGGTTGATTTCGGGTGATTTTCGCTGATTTTGGGGTGATTGTTGAATTTTATTGATTTTGGGGTGATTTTGGGGTGAGTTCCAGTGATTTTGGGGTGATTTTAGGGTAATTTGGGTTGTTTTGGGACGATATCTGGTGATTTCAGGTGATTTGGGGCTGATTTGGGTGATTTTGGGGTGATTTGGGGTCATTTCTGGTGATTTTGGGTGATATTGGTTGATTTTGGCTGATTTGGGGTAATTTCGGGAGATTTTGGGGTGATTTCGGGTGATTTTGGGGTGTTTTTGGCTGATTTTGGGGCAATTTTGGCTGATTTCTGGTGATTTTGGGTGATTTTGGTGTGATTTTGGGTGTTTTTGGGGTGATTTCTGGTGATTTTGGGGTGATTTAGGGTGATTTCTGGTGATTTTGGGTCATTTTGGGGTGATTTTGGGGTGATTTCGGGTGTTTTCGGGCCCCCAGCTGATGTTCTCGCACTGCACCGATCGGCGCTGGATCCTCCTGGGCCCCCCCTGCGACCCCCCCCGGGTTCTGGCGCTGCGGAGCTCGGTGCAGGTGACCCCTGAGTGACCCCTGAGTGACCCCCGAGTGACCCCTGACTGACCCCTGACTGACCCCTGAGTGACCCCTGAGTGACCCTGAGTGACCCCTGAGTGACCCCTGAGTGACCCTGAGTGACCCCTGAGTGACCCCTGAGTGACCCCTGAGTGACCCTGAGTGACCCTGAGTGACCCCTGACTGACCCCTGAGTGACCCTGAGTGACCCCTGAGTGACCCTGAGTGACCCCTGAGTGACCCCTGAGTGACCCCTGAGTGACCCTGAGTGACCCTGAGTGACCCCTGACTGACCCCTGAGTGACCCTGACTGACCCCTGAGTGACCCTGAGTGACCCCTGAGTGACCCTGAGTGACCCTGAGTGACCCCTGAGTGACCCCTGGGTGACCATGAGTGACCCCTGAGTGACCCTGAGTGACCCCTGAGTGACCCCTGAGTGACCTCTGAGTGACCCCTGAGTGACCCTGAGTGACCCCTGAGTGACCCCTGAGTGACCTCTGAGTGACCCCTGAGTGACCCTGAGTGACCCCTGAGTGACCCCTGAATGACCCTGAGTGACCCCTGAGTGACCCCTGAGTGACCCCTGAGTGACCCCTGAGTGACCCCTGAGTGACCCGAGTGACCCCCGAGTGACCCCTGAGTGACCCTGAGTGACCCCTGAGTGACCCCAGTGACCCTGAGTGACCCCTGAGTGACCCCTGAATGACACCAGTGACCCCTGAGTGACCCTGAGTGACCCCTGAGTGACCCCTGAGTGACCCCTGAGTGACCCTGAGTGACCCCTGAGTGACCCTGAGTGACCCCTGAGTGACTCCAATGACCCCTGAGTGACCCCTGAGTGACCCCTGAGTGACCTTTGACCCCTGAGTGACCCCTGTGTGACCCCAGGGCGCCATTGGCCTCCAGAGGTCCGACAGCCTCCCCCGACGCCGGGGGGGGGCCCGGCCGGGACCCCCCCAACCCCCCCGGCCTCGCTCCCACCACGGCCAGGGTGAGTGGGGGAGGGGCTGGGGGGGGGTGGGGGAGGGGCTGGGGGGGGTGGGGGAGGGGCTGGGGGGGTCTCTGATTTGTGTCCCCTCCCCCACCAGGTGCGCTGGAGGTGCAGCTGGACGCGGAGTCCTACAGGTGAGGCCGGAGTGACCCCGGAGTGACCCCGGAGTGACCCCGGAGTGACCCCAAACTGACCCCAAAGTGACCCCAGAGTGACCCCAAAGTGACCCCGGAGTGACCCCGGAGTGACCCCAGAGTGACCCCAAAGTGACCCCGGAGTGACCCCGGAGTGACCCCAAAGTGACCCCGGAGTGACCCCGGAGTGACCCCAGAGTGACCCCGGAGTGACCCCAAAGTGACCCCAGAGTGACCCCAAAGTGACCCCGGAGTGACCCCAGAGTGACCCCGGAGTGACCCCAAAGTGACCCCAAAGTGACCCCGGAGTGACCCTGGAGTGACCCCAGAGTGACTCCAGAGTGACCCCGGAGTGACCCCAAAGTGACCCCAGAGTGACCCCAAAGTGACCCCGGAGTGACCCCGGAGTGACCCCAAAGTGACCCCGGAGTGACCCCGGAGTGACCCCGGAGTGACCCTGGAGTGACCCCAGAGTGACCCCAAAAATAGCCCCAAACTGACCCCAAAATTGGCCTAAAATTGGCTGAAAAGTGACCCAAAAATGACCCCAAAATGACCCCAAAATTGACCCCAAATTGACCCAAAATTGACCCCAAAATTGACCCCAAAATTGGCTTAAAAGTGACCCCAAAATTGGCCTTAAAGTGACCCAAAACTGACCCAAAACTGACCCCAAAGTGATCCCAAAAATCGGCCCAAATCTGATCCCAAACTGACCCTAAACTGACCCCAAAATCGGCCCAAAACGGATCCCAAACTGACCCAAAACTGACCCAAATTTTGGCCCAGAACTGAGTCAAAATTGACCCAAAATTGACCCCAAAAATCGGCCCAAAATTGACCCAAAAGTGACCCCGAACTGACCCCAAAAATCAGCCCAGAACTGATCCCAAACTGACCCAAAACTGACCCAAAAAATGGCCCAAAACTGACCCAAAATTGACCCAAAATTGACCCAAAATTGACCCCAAAAATCAGCCCAAAACAGACCCAAAACTGACCCAAAATTGACGCCAAAATCGGCCTAAAAGTGACCCTGAACTGACCCAACATTGACCCCAAAGTGACCCAAAATTGGCACAAAACTGACCCAAAAGTGACCCAAATTTTGACCCCAAAACTGACCCAAAACTGACCCAAAATTGGCCCAGAACTGACTCAAAATTGGCCCAAAATTGACCCAAAAATGGCCCCAAACTGACCCCGAACTGACCTTAAAAATCAGCCCAAAACGGATCCCAAATTGACCCAAAATTGGCACAAAAGTGACCCCAATATTGACCCAAAAAATGGCCCCAAACTGACCCAAAACTGCCCCAAACCACCCCAAAACCGACCCAAAACCACCCAAAACCACCCCGAAACACCCCAAACAACCCCAAAATTGCACAAAATCACCCCAAAACCACCCCAAAATTGCCCGAAAAACCCAAACCACCCCAAAACCAACCCAAAACCACCCCAAAAATCCCCAAAATTAGACAAAATTGCCGAAAATCTCCCAAAATCTCCCCAAAACCACCCCAAACCACCCCAAAACCACCCAAAAAATCCCCAAAATTGGACAAAACCTCCCCAAAACCGCCCCAAAAATCTCCCAAATTGAACAAAATCACCCCAAAACCGCCCCAAAAATCCCCAAATTAGGACAAAATCACCCCAAAACCTCCCCAAAAATCCCCAAAATTGGACAAAACCTCCCCAAAACCACCCCAAAAATCCCCAAAATTGGACAAAATCACCCCAAAACCACCCAAAAAATCCCCAAAATTGGACAAAACCGCCCCAAAAATCCCCAAAATTGGACAAAACCTCCCCAAAACCGCCCCAAAAATCCCCCAAATTGGACAAAATCACCCCAAAACCACCCCAAAAATCCCCAAAATTGGACAAAACCGCCCCAAAAATTCCCAAAATTGGACAAAATCACCCCAAAACCGCCCCAAAAATCCCCCAAATTGGACAAAACCTCCCCAAAACCGCCCCAAAAATCCCCAAAATTGGACAAAATCACCCCAAAACCACCCCAAAAATCCCCAAAATTGGACAAAATCACCCCAAAACCGCCCCAAAAATCCCCAAAATTGGACAAAACCTCCCCAAACATCCCCAAAATTGGACAAAATCACCCCAAAACCGCCCCAAAAATCCCCAAAATTGGACAAAATCACCCCAAAAATTCCCAAAATTGGACAAAATCACCCCAAAACCGCCCCAAAAATCCCCAAAATTGGACAAAACCACCCCAAAACTGCCCCAAAAATCCCCCAAAATTGGAAAAAACCACCCCAAAAATCCCCCAAATTGGACAAAACCACCCCAAAAATCCCCAAAATTGGACAAAACCGCCCCAAAAATCCCCAAAATTGGACAAAATCACCCCAAAACCTCCCCAAAAATCCCCCAAATTGGACAAAATCAACCCAAAACCGCCCCAAAAATCCCCAAAATTGGACAAAACCGCCCCAAAAATCCCCCAAAATTGGACAAAATCACCCCAAAACTGCCCCAAAAATCCCCAAAATTGGACAAAATCACCCCAAAAATCCCCAAAATTGGACAAAACCGCCCCAAAAATCCCCAAAATTGGACAAAACCGCCCCAAAAATTCCCAAAATTGGACAAAATCACCCCAAAACCTCCCCAAAACCACCCCAAAAAACACCCCAAAATTGCCCCAAATTGCCCAAAATCTCCCAAATTCACCCCAAACCCCCCCAGTGACCTCCCAGTTTCCCCAGTGCCTGTCTCAAACTGGCCGAACTGGAGCGCCGGGTCCGGGAGGCGTTGGCCGAGCGCGAGCGGCTCCTCCGCGCCAGGGTGAGGGGGGCGTGGCCTCCATATGCAAATTTTGTGGGCGTGGTTTGGGTTGGGTGTGGTCGGAGGGGGCGGGGTTTGATTGTTTTCCCGCCATTTCCGCACCAGGAGGCTCGGAAAGCGGCCGAGGCCACGCCCACCGAGGCCACGCCCATTTGTGGGGAGGCCACGCCCACCCCGGTTGAGGTCACGCCCACCCCGGCTGAGGCCACGCCCCCTCCTGAGGTGACCCCTCCCCCACCCACAGAGGATTTTGGGGGAATTTTGGGGGGAATTTGGGGAAAATTTGGGGGATTTTGGGAAGATTTGGGGCGGATTTTGGGGGGGATTTTGGGCGGATTTTGGGCGGATTTTGGGGAGGATTTTGGGGGGGATTTGGGAAAATTTTGGGTGGAATTTGGGGAGGATTTTGGGGGGATTTTGGGGGGGATTTGGGAAAAAATTGGGGAAAACTTTGGGGGGATTTTGGGGAAAATTTGGGGAAAATTTTGGGGGAATTTTGGGGGGGAATTTGGGGAAAATTTTGGGGAAAATTTGGGGGATTTTGGGAAGATTTGGGGTGGATTTTGGGGTGGATTTTGGGGAGGATTTTGGGTGGAATTTGGGGGAGATTTTGGGGGGATTTGGGGAAAATTTGGGGGGGATTTTGGGGGGGAATTTTTGGGAGGATTTGTGGGGGATTTGGGAAAAATTTGGGGGGATTTGGGGCAGATTTTGGGGAGGATTTTGGGGGGATTTGGGGAAAATTTGGGGCGGATTTTTGGGAGGATTTTGGGAGGATTTTGGGGGGATTTTGGGGACGAATTTTGGGGGGATTTTGATGGAATTTTTGTGGAGATTTTGGGAGGATTTGGGGAAAATTTGGGGAGGATTTTGGGGGGGATTTTGGGGAGGATTTTCAGGGAATTTGGGGAAAATTTGGAGAGGATTTGGGGGGGATTTTGGGGGGATTTTTGCGGGGATTTTGGGAGGATTTGGGGAAAATTCGGGGAGGATTTAGGGTGGATTTTCAGGGGA
Organism: Poecile montanus; assembly: GCA_038429875.1. Taxonomy (NCBI): domain Eukaryota; kingdom Metazoa; phylum Chordata; class Aves; order Passeriformes; family Paridae; genus Poecile; species Poecile montanus. The sequence goes on from JBBLMP010000064.1 coordinate 56,095, forward strand.
TTTTGGAAGGATTTTTGAGGGGATTTAGGGTGGATTTTCGGGGGATTTTGGAGGGGTTTTGGGGGATTTTGGAGGGGTTTGGGGGAGGATTTTGGGGGGATTTTCGGGGGATTTTGGAGGGGTTTTGGGGAGGATTTTGGGGGGATTTTCGGGGGATTTTGGAGGGGTTTTGGGGAGGATTTTGGGGGGATTTTCGGGGGATTTTGGAGGGGTTTTGGGGAGGATTTTGGGGGGATTTTCGGGGGATTTTGGAGGGGTTTGGGGGAGGATTTTGGGGCACCTCAAGTTTCTGGGTGGGATTTTCGCTCCTTCCTGGGCTGGATTTTGGGGCTCGCCCGCCCATTTTGGGGGTTCCTTGGGGGCAGGGGGAGGTTTTTAATGGGTCTGGGGGGTTCTGACTCCTGGTTTTTTTTGGGGTGGGGGTCTCCAGCCTGACCTGCTCTGTGCCCTGCGGGCCCGGGGCCACCGGCCCGAGGCTGTCGGGGGCCTGCGGATTTTGGGGGGGTCCCTGAGGGGGCCCCTGACCAAAATGGGGGGACGCATCAAGACCTGGCGGCGCCGCTGGTTCCACCTGGACCCGCAGAGGAGGGTCCTGGCCTATTATGGGGGTACCCAGGGGGCGATTCTGGGGGTCTGGGGGTGGTGTTTGGGGTCTGGGGGATGGGGGGCTTATGGGGGGAGGGGTCTGTGGGGTTTTGGGGGTCGCAGGTGAACCCCATTGTGTGTCCCCCCCACCCCAGATCAGGCGCAGACGAAGCTCAAGGGCGTCATCTACTTCCAGGCCATCGAGGAGGTTTGGTACGACCCCGGGCGTGTGGCCGGGAAGGTGAGGAGGGGTCTGTGGGGTCTGTGGGGCGGGGAGGGGTCTGTGGGGTCTGTGGGGCGGGGAGGGGTCTGTGGGGTGGGGAGGGGTCTGTGGGGTCTGTGGGGCGGGGAGGGGTCTGTGGGGTGAGGTGGGATCTATGGGTCACATCGGAATCTATGAGTCATGCTGGGATTTGTGGGTCAGTTTGGGATCTATGGGTCACACCGGGATCCATGGGTCACTTTAGGATCTGTGGGTCACACTATAATCTGTGGGTCACATCGGGATCTGTGGGTCACACTGGGATCCAGGGGTCACATCAGGATCTATGGGTCACACTGGGATCTGTGGGTCAGTTTGGGATCTGTGGGTCACACTAAAATCCGTGGGTCACTTTGGGATCTATGGGTCACATCAGGATCTATGGGTCACACCAGGATCCGTGGGTCACACTGGGATATGTGGGTCACACCAGGATCTGTGGGTCACACTGGGATCTGTGGATCACATTGGGACCTATGGGTCACATTGGGGTCACACTAAAATCTATGGGTCACACTGGAATCCATGGGTCACACTGGGATCTATGGGTCACACTGGAATCTATGGGTCACATCGGGATCCATGGGTCACACTGGGATCTATGGGTCACACTAAAATCCATGGGTCACACCAGGATCCGTGGGTCACACTGGAATCCATGGGTCACACTGGGATTTGTGGGTCACACTAAAATCCGTGGGTCACACTGGGATCTGTGGGTCACACTGGGATCCAGGGGTCACATCAGGATCTATAGGTCACACTGGGATCTGTGGGTCAGTTCGGGATCTATGGGTCACATCAGGATCTGTGGGTCACATTGGGATCTATGGGTCAGTTCAAGATCTATGGGTCAGTTTGGGATCTATGGGTCAGTTTGGGATCTATGGGTCAGTTTGGGATCTATGGGTCAGTTCAGGATCTATGGGTCAGTTCGGGATCTATGGGTCAGTTCGGGATCTATGGGTCAGTTCAGGATCTATGGGTCAGTTTGGGATCTGTGGGTCAGTTTGGGATCTGTGGGTCACTTTGGGATCTATGGGTCAGTTTGGGATCTATGGGTCACACTGGGGTCACACCGGATCTATGGGTCACATCACACCCCACACCTCCAGGGGACGCCCCCCCCCTCCCCCAGCCCCCCCCAGCCCCCCATTTCTGACCCCCAATTCCCCGCAGAGCCCCCACCCCCGCCTCACCTTCTGCCTCAAGACCTACGAGCGCCTGTTCTGGCTGGTGGCGCCGAGCGCGGAGGCGCTGCGCATCTGGATGGACGCCGTGCTGACGCTGACGCGCGGCGCCGCCGCCTTCTGACGCCGACGCCCTTCCCGGACTTTTCCCGGATTTTTATTGCCCTTTTCCGGCTTTTTCCAGACTTTTCTGGGCCTTTTATTGCTCTTTTATTGCCCTTTTATTGCCCTTTTATTGTCTTTTTATTGATCTTTTATTGCCCTTTTATTGCCCTTTTATTGCTCTTTTATTGCCCTTTTATTGCCCTTTTATTGCCCTTTTATTGCTCTTTTATTGCCCTTTTATTGCCCTTTTATTGCCCTTTTATTGCCTTTTTATTGATCTTTTATTGCCTTTTTATTGCCCTTTTATTGCCCTTTAATTCCCCTTTTATTACCTTTTTATTGCCCTTTTATTGCCCTTTTATTGCCCTTTTATTGCCATTTTATTGCCTTTTTATTGATCTTTTATTGCCCTTTTATTGCCCTTTTCCGGACTTTTCCAGCTTTTTATTGCCCTTTTCCGGCTTTTTCCAGAATTTTCCGGCTTTTTCCAGACTTTTCCGGCCCTTTCTGGGCCTTTTATTGCCCTTTTATTGTTCTTTTATTGCCCTTTTCTGGACTTTTCCAGACTTTTCTGGGCCTTTTATTGCCCTTTAATTCCCCTTTTATTGCCCTTTTATTGCCCTTTTCCGGATTTTTCCGGCATTTTCTGGGCCTTTTCCGGCATTTTCCTGACCTTTTCCAGCCTTTTCCGGACTTTTCCAGAACTTTTTCCAGAATTTTCTGGCTTTTTCCTGACCTTTTCCGGCCTTTTCCCGCCTTTTTCCCTCACGTTTTCCCGCCTTTTTCCCTCACGTTTTCCCGCCATTTTCCCCTCACGTTTTCCCGCCTTTTTCCCTCACGTTTTCCCGCCTTTTTTTTCCCATTTTCCCGCCTTTTTCCCTCACGTTTTCCCGCCCTTTTTTCCCATTTTCCCGCCTTTTTCCCTCACGTTTTCCCGCCTTTTTTTCCCCTCAAAATCCCCCTTTTCTCCCCAAAATGGAACTGGGAGCGCCGAGCCCTTACTGGGAGCACTGGGAGCACTGGGAGCTTCCCCTCTTTGTATTTATTAAAGTTTTTTTTTGGGAAAAAATCTCCTTTTCTGGTCATTTCCGGGAGGGGGAGGGGCTGGCTGGGCCTTAACGAGCTTTTGCTAATGATTATTTATTATTATTATTATTATTATTATTATTATTATTATTATTATTATTATTATCATCATCATTATCATTATTATTATTTTACTATTATTATTACCATTATTACCATTATTATTATTACTATTATAATTATTACCATTATTATTACCATTATTACTATTACTATTATTGCCATTATTGCTATTATTATTATTATTATTATTATTATTATTATCATCATCATCATCATCATTATCATTATTATTATTTTACTATTATTATTATTACCATTATTACCATTATTACCATTATTATTATTACTATTATAATTATTACCATTATTATTACCATTATTACTATTACTATTATTGCCATTGCTATTATTATTACTATTATTATTATTATTATCATTATCATTATCATTATTATTATCATTATTATCATTATCATCATCATTATTATTACTATTATTACTATTATTACTATTAATCGTAATAGGCACAAAAATTAAAACCGAAATAATTTTAAAAACACGTAAAAGGTTTTTTAAAAATTATTAATTAACGAAGTAAATTTAAAAATTAAAACTAAATTAAATATTTAAAATTTTAGGTTTATGACTTAAAAGTTTAAATTAAAAATGAAATCGAATTTAAATCTTAAGTTTTAAACCTAAATTTAAACATTTTAATTTAAGTTTACATTTAAAAAATTTAAATATAAATTTAAATTGAATTTAAATGTTAAGTTTTAAGTCTAAATTTAAACATTTTAATTTAAATTTACATTTAAAAGTTTAAATTTAAAATTAAACTGAATTTAAATGTTAAGTTTTAAGTCTGAATTTAAACATTTAAATTCAATTTAAATTTAAAAATTAAAAATTAAAATGAAACTGAATTTAAATTTTAAGTTTTAAATATAATTTAAACATTTTAATTAAAATTTAAAAATTAAAATTTAAACTTAAAATGAAATTGAATTTAAATTTTAAGTTTTAAATATAATTTAAACATTTTAATTGAATTTAAAAATTTAAGTTAAAAATTAAAATGAAACTGAATTTAAATTTTAAGTTTCAAATATAATTTAAACATTTTAATTGAATTTTAAAATTTAAGTTAAAAATTAAAATGAAACTGAATTTAAATTTTAAGTTTTAAATCTAAATTTAAACATTTTAACTAAATTCAAATTTAAAAATTTAACTTAATTTAACTTAATTTAAAAATTTCAATTAAGTTGAAAATTAAGATTTAAATCAGACTCAAAATTACAATTTCAATTAAACTCAAAACTAAAATTTAAATTAATTTTAAAACGAAAATTAAACTTCCATTTAAAATTAATTCAAATGAATTAAAACCCAACCAAAACCCGGAATTCCCGGGAATTTTTCACCCCCAAAATCCCCGATTTTGCCCCCAAAACGTGACTCAGTTTCCCTGCTCAGTTTTATTCCCGCCCTCAGCGGAGGAGGGGCCACAGGAGGAAGGGGAGGAGCCACCCGGGCCCGCCCAGGGATTGGCCCCGCCCCACCGGCCCCTTCCCCCCGTCCTTGCGCCCCATTGGCTGAACGGAGCCCACGTGACCGGCGGCCATCTTGTCTCCGGCGGCCATTTTATCCTCGGCGGCCATTTTATCACCGGCGGCCATCTTGTCTCCGGCGGCCATCTTGTTTCCGGCGGCCATCTTGTTTCCGGCGGCCATCTTGTCACCGGAAGCCATCTTATCTCCGGTGGCCATCTTGTTTCCGGCGGCCATCTTGTCACCGGCGGCCATCTTGTCACCGGAAGCCGTCTTGTTTCCGGCGGCCATCTTGTCACCGGAAGCCATCTTGTCTCCTGAGGCTGTTCTATTCCCGGCAGCCATCTTGTCTCCAGCCGCCATCTTGTCACCGGAAGCCATCTTGTCTCCTGAGGCTGTTCTATTCCCGGCCGCCATCTTGCCCCCGGCCGCCATCTTACCCCCGGCCGCCCGCCTTCCCCCGACACCCGCGCCTCTCTCCGGCGCGGCCGTTCCGGCGTCGCCGTGCCTCACACCGCCGTCGCCGGCGGCCATATTGGCGCCCGCCTCCCCGGCGCTGCCGTCCGCCATCTTGGTGGCGTTGGTGGGCGCGGCCGTGGGGGCGTGGCCGTGCGGCAGCAGCTCCAGGCGCGGCAGGTCGGGGGCGAAGAAGGTTTTCTCGCCCAGCTGCCGGTTGCAGAGGTCGCCGCGGCAGCAGGAGCCGGCGATGGCGGCGTCGGCGTCGCCGCGGCGCTCCCGGGCGCAGTCGCCGTCGGGGACGCAGCCGCGCACCTCGCGACGCAGGGTGTGGTTACCTGGGAGGGGGGCGGGGTTTAAAGGGGGCGGAGCCCGAAGGGGAAGCCCCGCCCCCCCGTGCGTTATCAGCTCACCCAATCACAGGGTGCGGGGTTTAAAGGAGGCGGGGTTAAAGGGGCCGGGTTTAAAGGGGGCGGGGTTTAAAGATGAAGCCCCGCCCCCGTGCGTTATCAGCTCACCCAATCACAAGGGGCGGGGTTTAAAGGGGCGGGGTTTAAAGGGGCGGGGTTTAAAGGGGTGGGGTTTAAAGGGGGCGGGGTTTAAAGGGGGCGGGGTTTAAAGGGGCGGGGTTTAAAGGGGCAGGGTTTAAAGGGGCGGGGTTTAAAGGGGGCGGGGTTTAAAGGGGAAGCCCCGCCCCCCATGCGTTATCAGCTCACCCAATCACAAGGGGCGGGGTTTAAAGGGGAGGGGTTTAAAGGGGGCGGGGCTTAAAGGGGGCGGGGCTTAAAGGGGGCAGGGCAAGGAGAGGAAGCCCCGCCCCCGTGCGTTATCAGCTCACCCAATCACAAGGGGAGGGGTTTAAAGGGGCGGGGGTTAAAGGGGGTGGGGTTTAAAGGGGGCGGGGTTTAAAGAGGAAGCCCCGCCCCCCGTGCGTTATCAGCTCACCCAATCACAAAGTGCGGTTACATGAGAGGGGGCGGGGTTTAAAGGGGGTGGGGTTTAAAGGGGGCGGGGTTTAAAGGGGAGGGGTTTAAAGGGGGCGGGGTTTAGAGGGGGCGGGGTTTAAAGGGGCGGGGTTTAAAGGGGCGGGGTTTAACTGGGGCATGGCCCGAATGGGAAGCCCCGCCCCCCGTGCGTTATCAGCTCACCCAATCGCAGGGTGCGGTTACCTGAGAGGGGGCGGGGTTTAAAGGGGGCGGGGTTTAAAGGGGGTTTAAAGGGGGCGGGGTTTAAAGGGGGTTTAAAGGGGCGGGATTTAAAGGGGGTTTAAAGGGCGGGGTTTAAAGGGGCGGGGTTTAAAGGGGCGTTGCCTGCAGGGGAAGCCCCGCCCCCTGTGCGTTATCACCTCACCCAATCGCAGGGTGCAGGGTTTAAAGGGGGCGTGGCCCGGAGGGGAAGCCCCGCCCCCCCGTGCGTTATCAGCCCACCCAATCACAGGGTGCGGTTACCTGGGAGGGGGTGGGGTTTAAAGGGCCGGGGTTTAAAGGGGGCGGGGTTTAAAGGGGCGGGGTTTAAAGAGGAAGCCCCGCCCCCGTGCGTTATCAGCTCACCCAATCGCAGGGTGACGTTGCCATGGAAACAGCCGCGGTGGTCGCCGTGGCAACGGACGACGGTGCCGGGGGGGCAGGGCCCGGTGGGGGGGCAGCCGAAGCAGCGCAGGCCGTTGGGGGGAGGGGCCGTGGTGTTGGCTGGGGGGGGAGGGGAGGGGTCAAAGGTCACGGGGTCAAAGGTCACGGGGTCAAAGGTCATGGGGTCAAAGGTCGCAGACCCCTCCTCGAATCAATGCGCTGGGAGCGCCGTCCCAGTACATCCCAGTATAAACCAGTACATCCCAGTATAAACCAGTACATCCCCGTACATCTCAGTACATCCCAGTATGTCCCAGTATAAACCAGTACGTCCCAGTTAAAGGTGATCCTGGCCAAAATCTTCTTCCGGTGCCGCCCAGTTGCCCCCAAATCCCTCCCAGTTTGTCCCAGTTCCCTCCCAGTCCCCTCCCAGTCCCTCCCAGTTCCCTCCCAGTCCCTCCCAGTTCCCCCCAGTCCCTCCCAGTACCTCCCAGTCCTTCCCAGTCCCCTCCCGGTTCCCTCCCAGTCCATCCCAGTCCCTCCCAGTTTGTCCCAGTCCCTCCCAGTCCCTCCCAGTCCCTCCCAGTCCATCCCAGTCCCCTCCCAGTTTATCCCAGTTCATCCCAGTCCCCTCCCAGTTTATCCCAGTCCCTCCCAGTGGCTCCCAGTTCCCTCCCAGTTCCTCCCAGTCCCCTCCCAGTCCCTCCCAGTTCCCTCCCAGTCCCTCCCAGTTCCTCCCAGTCCCTCCCAATCCCCTCCCAGTCCCCTCCCAGTTCCCTCCCAGTCCATCCCAGTCCCCTCCCAGTCCCCTCCCAGTTCCCTCCCAGTCCCTCCCAGTCCCTCCCAGTCCCTCCCAATCCCCTCCCAATTCCCTCCCAGTCCCTCCCAGTTCCCTCCCAGTCCCCTCCCAGTCTCTCCCAGTCCCTCCCAGTTCCCTCCCAGTCCCTCCCAGTGCCCCCAGTCCGCACCGCTCTCGCTCCCAGTGCTCCCAGTGCTCCCAGTTCCCCGTTGCAGGATTCCCCGTTGCAGTTCCGGCGCCGCTCGAACAGAACCAGCCCCGGCAGCTGCAGCGCCCGGGCCAGAGCCCCCGGCTGACCCCGGCCACAGCCCCGGGCGGTCAGCGCCAGGCCACCGGCACCTGGGGGCACGGAAAGGTCACAGAAAGGTCACGGAAAGGTCACGGGGGTCACTCAGGGGTCACTGAAAGGTCATGGGGTTACTCAGGGGTCACTCAGGGGTCACAGAAAGGTCATGGGGTCACTCAGGGGTCACAGAAAGGTCATGGGGGTCACTCAGGGGTCACTCAGGGGTCACTCAGGGTCACTCGGGTCACTCAGGGGTCATTTGGGTCACTGAGGTCACTCAGGGGTCACTCAGGGGTCACTCAGGGGTTATTTGGGTCACTGAGGTCACTCAGGGGTCACTCAGGGGTCATTGGGGTCACTCTGGGGTCACTCTGGGGTCACAGACCTGAAGAGATCCAGCCCCACATCATCCCCTGCCCCACATCCCTGCCCCACATCTCCCCACAGAACAAACCCAAAGAGGTCCTGCCCCACATCTCCCACCCCACATCCCTGCCCCACATTTCCCACCCCACATCCCTGCCCCACATCCCTGCCCCACATCTCCCACCCCACATCCCCTGCCCCACATTTCCCACCCCACATCCCTGCCCCACATCATCCCCTGCCCCACATCCCTGCCCCACATCATCCCCTGCCCCACATTTCCCACCCCACATCCCTGCCCCACATCCCTGCCCCACATCCCTGCCCCACATCATCTCCAGCCCCACATCCCTGCCCCACACTCACTCCAGGTAAGAACCGCCAGGGCCTCGCTGCACACGTCGCTCTCCGTGGGGCAGGAGACGTTCCTGGGCTGGCGGCAGCTGCCGTCGTCATCCTCCCCACAGCTCAGGCACTGCAGCCCCATGGAGCCTGCCCCACACATTCCAGCCCCACACATTTCCACCCATCCCTGCCCCACACATTCCAGCCCCACACATTTCCACCCCACACATTTCCACCCATCCCTGCCCCACACATTCCAGCCCCACACATTTCCACCCATCCCTGCCCCACACATTCCAGCCCCACACATTTCCACCCATCCCTGCCCCACACATTCCAGCCCCACACATTTCCACCCATCCCTGCCCCACACATTTCCACCCCATACATTTCCACACATCCCTGCCCCACACATCCCTGCCCCATGGAGCCTGCCCCACATATTCCAGCCCCACACATCACTGCCCCACACATTCCTGCCCCACACATTTCCACCCCCATGGAGCCTGCCCCACACATCCCTGCCCCACACATCCCTGCCCCATGGAGCTTGCCCCACACATTTCCACCCCACAGGTCACTGCTTCATGCATCACTGCACCACAGGACCCCGCCCCACACGTCCCCGCCCCACACGTCCCCGCCCCACGCGTCACTGGCCCCAAACATCACCGCGCCCTCCCCGTCAGGCCCACGGCGTGTCCGGGCCTGTCCCGGCCCCACCCACGGCACACCCCGGTACCCCCTGCCCCACGGCTGCTGCCCCACAGCCCCCTGGCACCCCCCTGCCCCATAGATCTCATCCTCAACATCCCCCTGCCCCATAGATCTCATCCTCAACGTCCCCTGCCCCATAGATCTCATCCTCAATGTCCCCTGCCCCACAGATCTCAGCCCTGACACTCACCCGCCCCACAGATCTGGTCCCAAGCAACCTCCTGCCCCACAGATCTCAGCTGTGCCACCCCTTGCCCCATAGATCAGACCCCCAACACCTCCTGCCCCACAGATCTCAGCCCTGCCACCCACCTGCCCAGCCCCATAGATCTGACCACTGACACCCCCCCTGCCCCACAGCTTCTGCCCCACAGGGCCCTGCCACCCCACCCTCCCAGCCCCACAGACTCCCCTGCCCCACAGATCTGACCCCAAACACCTTTCCTGCCCCACAGGCCCCTGACACTTCACTGTCCCTGCCCCACAAGTCCCCTGCCCCACAAATCTCATCCCCACAGCCCCACAGCTCCTGCCCCCACATCCCCCAGCCCCAGCCCCACACGCGTCACCCCTCAACCCCCCCTGCCCCACAAACCCTGACCCCGCCCCACCCCACAGATCCCCCCCAGTGCCCCCCAAGTGCCCCCCAAGTGCCCCCCAAGTGCCCCCCGTACCTGGCAGCAGCAGCAGCAGCAGCGGCAGCAGCCGGGCCCCCCCCATGGCCCGGCCCCACATCTCGGCCAGGCCCCGGGGCCGTGGGGCAGAGCCGCCCCATTTATGAGAGCCGGGACTGGGTGGGGCGCGGGTGGGGGCGAAGGTGGGGGGCCCTCGGGGCTCCCCGCCCCACAGCGCGGCCCACGGTGCCCCACGGCATCCCCGCCCCACAGCGCGGCTGCTGCCGGGCTCTGTGCCCCATAGCGCAGCGCCAAAGCTGCGCCCCACGGAACAGCCCCACAGAAAAACCCCATAGAGGAGTCCTAAAGCTCTGCCCTATAGAAATGCCCTATAGAAAGATCCCATAGATCATCCCCCAAAGCTCTGCCCCATAGAAAGATCCCATAGCTCTGCCCTATAGCTCTGCCCTATAGAAAGATCCCATAGCTCATCCCCTATAGCTCTGCCCTATAGCTCTGCCCATAGAAAGATCCCAAAGCTCAACCCCCAAAGCTCTGCCCCATAGAAAACCCCCATAGCTCATCCCCTATAGCTCTGCCCTATAGCTCTGCCCCATAGAAAGATCCAATGGCTCATCCCCCATAGCTCTGCCCCATAGAAAAGCCCCATAGCTCATCCCCTCTAGCTCTGCCCCATAGCTCTGCCCCATAGAAAGATCCCATAGCTCTGCCCCATAGCTCTGCCCCATAGAAAAGCCCCATAGCTCCTCCTCTATAGCTCTGCCCTATAGCTCTGCCCCATAGAAAAGCCCCCATAGCTCTGCCCCATAGCTCTGCCCCATAGAAAGATCCAATGGCTCATCCCCATAGCTCTGCCCCATAGAAAAGCCCCCATAGCTCTGCCCCACCCCCAGGCGCTCCCGGGGGGGTCCCTTTATATCACCAGGGGGGAGGGGGAGGGGCTTGTTCCAGGCCCCTCCCCCCACACCTGGAATTTGGGGGAGGAAATGATGGGGGAGGGGGGAGGGGCGGGCCGGACACTCCTTAGCGCCCCTCCCCCACCCCCCGCCCCTCCCCCCACCCCCCGAAACCACGCACGCGGCACCCGGAAGTGACCAATCAGGTTTTATTGGGGGGGAGGGGCTATAAATAAGGGGTGGGGGGGGAGGGGCGGTCAGGGCAGGAGGAGGGGGAGGGGCAGCAGGAGGAGGAGGAGGAGTGGGGGGAGGGGCGATGAGGAAGGGGCGGAGCCGGAGACCCCGGGGGGGCCGGGTGGGGGAGGGGCGGCGGTGACGGGGAAGGCGGGCGGGGGAGGGGCGGCAGCGGGGTGGGGGGAGGGGCGGCGGCGGTGACGTCACGGGGGGCGGGGCTGACCCCGGGACCCCCCCACCGAGATGGCCCCGCCCGGCGCCACCATGATGGCGGCGGTGACGTCATCGCCCGCGGTGACGTCACCCGAGGTCGCGGCCGAGGCCACGCCCCCCGCGGTGGCCGCCGGGACTTTGTCACCTCCTCCTGGGGGGGAGGGGACGGAGGTGACAGCGATGGTGGTGGCATCTCCGGGGGCTTCGGGGACGCGTCCCAAAGTGTCCCCGGAGCAGTTGGTGGCACTTGGGGCTTCGGTCACCGCCATGGCCACGCCCCCAGCGGTGGCCACCAGGACTTTGTCACCTCCTGGGGACGTGGTCACTGATGGAACCACGGTGGTGGCATCTCTGGTGACGTCACTGAGGTGTCCCAAAGTGTCCCTGGGGTCACCGGTGGCACTCGGGTCTTCGGTCACCTCCATGGCCACGCCCCCTGCGGTGGCCACCAGGACTTTGTCACTTCCTGGGGACGTGGTCACGGCTCCAGTTGTGGTGGTGGCATCTCCGGGGACATCGGGGACGCGTCCCAAAGTGTCCCAGGAGCAGTTGGTGGCACCGGGCTGGGCCGTCCCCTCCATGGCCCACGTCCCCACCTGGGGCCAGCAGGGATTTGTCACTTCCTGGGGACGCTGGGACAGAGGTCACCGCTGTGGTGGCAATCTCCAGAGGCTTCAGTGACACGTCCCAAAGTGTCCCTGGGGTCACCGGTGGCACTCGGGTCTTCGGTCACCTCCATGGCCACATCCCCTCTGGTGGCCACCAGGATTTTGTCACTTCCTGGGGACGCTGGGACAGAGGTCACCATGGTGGTGGCATCTCCAGGAGCTTCGGTGACGCGTCCCAAAGTGTCCCTGGGGTCACCGGTGGCACTCGGGTCTTCGGTCACTGCCATGGCCACGTCCCCTGCGGTGGCCACCAGGACTTTGTCACCTCCTGGGGACGCTGGGACAGAGGTCACGGCCGTGTGGCATCTCCAGTGACGTCACTGAGGTGTCCCAAAGTGTCCCAGGAGCAGTTGGTGGCACCGGGCTGGGCCGTCCCCTCCATGGCCACCTCTCCAGGAGTGGCCACCAGGACTTTGTCACCTCCTGGGGACGCTGGATCAGAGGTCACCACGGTGGTGGCATCTTCAATGACGTCATTGAGGTGTCCCAAAGTGTCCCTGGGGTCACCGGTGGCACTCGGGTCTTCGGTCACCTCCATGGCCACATCCCCTCTGGTGGCCACCAGGATTTTGTCACTTCCTGGGGACGCTGGGACAGAGGTCACCATGGTGGTGGCATCTCCAGGAGCTTCGGTGACGCGTCCCAAAGTGTCCCTGGGGTCACCGGTGGCACTCGGGTCTTCTGTCCCCTCCATGGCCACGCCCCCTGCGGTGGCCACCAGGACTTTGTCACTTCCTGGGGACGTGGTCACGGCTCCAGTTGTGCTGGTGGCATCTCCAGTGACGTCACTGAGGTGTCCCAAAGTGTCCCAGGAGCAGTTGGTGGCACCGGGGCTGGGCCGTCCCCTCCATGGCCACATCCCCACCAGGGCCCAGCAGGGATTTGTCACTTCCTGGGGACGTGGTCACAGCTCCAACCAGCGTGGTGGCATCTCCAGGGGCTTCGGTGACGCGTCCCAAAGTGTCCCTGGGGTCACTGGTGGCACTTGGGTCTTCGGTCACCTCCATGGCCACCTCTCTATTGGTGGCCACCAGGACTTTGTCACGCTCCTGGGGACACTGGATCAGAGGTCACCCGCTGTGGTGGCATCTCCGGCCACCTCAAGGACGCCACCTGAGGAGTGTCCGGCGCAGCCGGTGGCACCGGGCCGGGCTGTCCCCTCCATGGCCACGTCCCCACCAGGGGCCACCAGGACCTTGTCACCTCCTGGGGACGTGGTCACGGCTCCAACCGTGGTGGTGGCATCTCTGGTGACGTCATTGAGGTGTCCCAAAGTGTCCCTGGGGTCACCGGTGGCACTCGGGTCTTCGGTCACCTCCATGGCCATGCCCCCCTGTGGTGGCCACCAGGACTTTGTCACCTCCTGGGGACGCTGGGGACAGAGGTCACCGCTGTGGTGGCATCTCTGGTGACGTCATTGAGGTGTCCCAAAGTGTCCCAGGAGCAGTTGGTGGCACCGGGCTGGGCTGTCCCCTCCATGGCCACGTCCCCTGCGGTGGCCACCAGGACTTTGTCACTTCCTGGGGACGTGGTCACGGCTCCAGTTTGTGGTGGTGGCATCTCTGGGGACATCGGGGACGTGTCCCAAAGTGTCCCTGGAGCAGTTGGTGGCACCTGGGGCTTCGGTCACCGCCATGGCCACGCCCCCTGCGGTGGCCACCAGGACTTTGTCACCTCCTGGGGACGCTGGGACAGAGGTCACCATGGTGGTGGCATCTCCGGGGGCTTCGGTGACGCGTCCCAAAGTGTCCCCAAGGCCACCGGTGACACCCGGTCCCTCTGTCCCCTCCATGGCCACGTCCCCTCTGGTGGCCACCAGGACTTTGTCACCTCCTGGGGACGCTGGCCCCCGAGGTCACGGCCGTGGTGGCATCTCCGGTGACGTCACTCAGGTGTCCCTCGATGTCCCCAAGGCCCCCCGGTCCCTCCGTGGCCCCGCCCCTTCCGGTGACGTCATCGCCGGGGCAGTCCGGGGGGAGGGGGGGAGGGGCGGGCGCGGGGGGAGGGGCGGCGGGGGGGGGAGCAGAGGGGGGTGGGGGAGGGGAAGGTGGGGGCGGCCCAGAGGGGGGGGGCTCAGAGCTGTGGGGGGAGGGGAGAGAGAGAGGGGGGGGGGAGGGGTCAGGGTGGGGGTGGGGAACCCCCTGGAGTGCCCCATAGGGACCCCCCTGCCCCATAGACCCCATAGAGACCCCTGAGTGCCCCATAGAGACCCCAGACCCCCATAGAGACCCCCCTGCCCCATAGGGACCCCCCCTGCCCCATAGATCCCATAGAGGCCCCCCCTGTGCCCCATAGACCCCATGGAGGCCCCCCCACTGCCCCATAGACCCCATAGCGCCCTATAGATCCCATAGAGATCCCCCTGAGTGCCCCATAGAGACCCCCCTGCCCTATAGATCCTATAGAGACCCCATAGAGACCCCATAGAGCCTCCTGAGTGCCCCATAGGGACCCCAGACCCCATAGAGACCCCATAGAGCCTTATAGAACCCCCTCAGCGCCCCATAGATCCCATAGAGACCCCACAGAAACTCCCCTGCCCTATAGAGATCCCATAGATCCCCCTGAGTGCCCCATAGAGACCCCAGACCCCATAGAGACCCCCCCTGCCCTACAGAGACCCCATAGAGATTCCACTGCCCCATAGAGACCCATAGACCCCCCGGCCCCATAGAGACCCCCCTGCCTATAGACCCCAGAGAGACCCCACAGACCCCCCTGAGTGCCCATAGAGACCCCATAGAGACCACAGACCCCCCCATAGCCCCCCATATCCCAGCCCCCCATATCCCCCCATAGCACCCCACAGAGCCCCACAGCACCCATAACCCCACAGACCCCCCCCATAGCCCCCCATAGCCCCCCAACCCCCACACCCCATAGCGCCCATAGCCCCCCAACCCCCCCAGAAACCCCCAGCAACCCCCCAGCCCCCCCCACAGCACCCATAACCCCACAGACCCCCCATAGCCCCCCATAGCCCCCCATAGCCCCCCATAGCCCCCTATAGCCCCCCATAGCCCTCCCAGCCCCCCAGAGCCCCCCACAGCACCCACACCCCCCCAGCCCCCCAACCCCCACACCCCCCAGCCCCCCCCACACCCCACACATCACCCCCCATCCCCCCATATCCCCCCATATCCCATCCCCCCCTATTCCCACAGCCCCCCAGATCACCCCACATCGCCCCCCAGCCCCACACACCCCCCATATCCCATCCCCCAGCCCCACATCACCCCCCACATCCCCCCCAGCCCCCCACACACCCCCCAGCCCCCCATATCCCATCCCCCCATAGCACCCACACCCCCCCAACCCCCCACATCACCCCCCAGCCCCCCAGCCCCCCATATCCCCAATCCCCCAGCCCCACACACCCCACACATCACCCCCATCCCCCCAGCCCCCCACATCACCCCCATCCCCCCATCACCCCACACACCCCAGCCCCCATAGCCCCCCATAGACCCCCACATCACCCCCATATCCCATCCCCCATCCCCCAGCCCCCCATATCCCATCCCCCAGCCCCACACACCCCACACATCCCCCCCAGCCCTCCATCACCCCACACACCCCCAGCCCCCCATAGCCCCCCATAGCCCCCCACATCCCCCCAGCCCCCCATATCCCATCCCCCCAGCCCCACATCACCCCCCACATCCCCCCCAGCCCCCCAGATCCCCCCACAGACCCCCCAGGAGGGCTCCCAGCGCCAGCAGCAGCCGCAGCCCCACACACCCATCCCCCCATAGCCCCCCATAGCCCCCCACATCCCCCCCATATCCCATCCCCCAGCCCCCCATAGCCCCCCCATAGCCCCCCCCATCCCCCCCATAGCCCATCCCCCACATCCCCCCCAGCCCCCCATAGCCCCCCATCCCCCCATAGCCCATCCCCCCAGCCCCACAGACCCCCCAGGAGGGCTCCCAGCGCCAGCAGCAGCCGCAGCCCCCGCTCCATCCCGGGTGGGTGCGGGGCCCCAGCCCGGGGGGTCCCCCCTTTATCCCCGCCCCACCCCCACAATTCCCTCCGGGGCGGGGGGAGGGGCGGCGGCCCGGCCCAGGAATGTGGGGCGCCCGCCCCCGCCCCCCAATTATGGGCACCCGAGGCCGCCCCACCCCCACCTCTGCCCCACTGACCCCGTCTCGGGGGGGGGGGGAGGGGGGGGGGACCCTCCCCTCCCCCACCCCGGGTTTGGGGGTTGCGCCCCAGAGATTGGGGGGAGGCTGCGCCCCACGGATTTGGGGGGGTCCGTGACTCTGCCCCACGGATTTGGGGGGTCCGTGACTCTGCCCCATAGATTTGGGGTTTCCATGACCCAGCCCCCACAGATTTGGGGTTCCCATAACCAGGCCCCACAGATTTGGGGGTCCCTGGTGTCTCTGCCCCACAGATTTGGGGGTCCCTGGTGTCTCTGCCCCACAGATTTGGGGGGTCCCTGGTGTCTCTGCCCCACGGATTTGGGGGGTCCAGGGGTTTCCATGACTCAGCCCCACGGATTTGGGGTGTCCGTGACTCTGCCCCATAGATTTGGGGTGTCCATGACCCAGCCCCACAGATTTGGGGGTCCCTGGTGTCTCTGCCCCACGGATTTGGGGGTCCCTGGTGTCTCTGCCCCACGGATTTGGGGGGTCCAGGGGTTTCCATGACGCAGCCCCACAGATTTGGGGGTCCCTTCCCGTCTCTGCCCCACAGATTTGGGGGTCCCTTCCCGTCTCTGCCCCACAGATTTGGGGGGTCCGTGACTCTGCCCCACAGATTTGGGGGTCC